>CM060964.1:145084564-145262064 GCA_030765045.1 Tenodera sinensis | reverse complement strand
GAACTTGAGAATGTCAGCCCATGCAGGCCTCTAATAGACATGCAAAGCAAGTCATTTTTTGTTAAGGTTATAACTGTTTTTTAAATTTTAAAAGTGAACAAACAAAATGAAAAAGTTTCAAGACAATAACTTGACCCTTCCATTTTTATTTGAAGACTCCTTGAAATCTCCTTTTCACAGGTGTTTAACAATTAAATAGCCACATAGATCAAGGTTGTAATCCTCACTTCTTCCAAATTTGAATTTTACATAAAAGAAGATTGTTAAAGATGCTTGGGACAAGGCACTAACATTGGATGTATTTTTCCAATACCCTCTGAACATCAACATTGTTGGGCTGCCTTTTCATGCAGTACAAATTATACAGAAAAACAGCTTTCATATTTCTGCACAAACATTGAAATCATAGTTACAGCTACTGAACTGAATAAGATTTAAGGGGAAAAAAACATATTTTGTGTTAGATTAAGTAGATTTAGAGCATAGAAAAAAAAAAAAAAAAAGGTGTTATGGCCTCCAGCATATTGTTTTCAAACTCCTCCAGAATTAATTTTTTTGTCCCAACATTGTAAAATCTGGGAATGCTCTTTACAAAACAAAGTGTTAATGAGAAAACATATTCCTATTTCTGCAGCTAGTTCAGAAATGCGACATGACCTTGCTTATCACTTCCAAATACTGCATTTGCATATTCCAATAATTTCCTTACATATTTTCCTAGTAACTATAGTTCATAGAATCTTTACAGATGACATGTTTTCACTGTTAACAGTTTATTTATTACTCGAGGTTTGGTTATTCTTTTAACATCTTGTATCAGAAAAAGGTCTGTTTTATAATATTATTAAAATAGGGTACTTGTTTGGTGAACTTGCCTTTGGTTACAGCCAAGTGGGTGAAAAGGAAAGAATTGCCTGCTTTGCTTTTTGTTTTCCTAATTAAGTACTTCCACAAATGTCAATTTCAAATTGGTTACTGATACATGAATTTTAAAGTAGAAATATGGTTTACAGCACAGTGTTCAATATTTTAATTTTAATAGAACCTTTGTTGAAGCTAATCTCAAATGGCAACAGAAAGCTAAAATCTATTACCAGAAAATTTTAAACATCAAATAAAAATTGGCCTGTGATTTAGTAATTTGAGAAAGATGAGAAAGACTGAGAAATGTTGCTTTAAACCATGTGTAATATTAATGTGCCTGATGAAAGAATGCAAAATATACAGTAGTAGATGCTTGTACATTACTTCACTCTAAACAGCAAAGCATTACATTGCATGATGAGCACAAATATCAAAATTTCCTCACAAACAACTTTCTTTTGTCACACAAATGATTTCCGTAAGTAGTAGTAATCACCATCGTTATCATCATTGTCATCATCATAATCATCATCACTATCATCATCATCGTCATTGTCATCAATTACCCCATTTTGACATTTGTGTCATATATGTATCAGCTGGGTAGAGGCATCAGATCCCTGGGCATTCAGGTAAAAAGAATATATTACCATCAAGGGCATATCATCAGCATTGCAACAGCTACAGGTTCAATGAAAATGTATGCATATTTTTAAATGCATGTACTCATTACATTCTTTGTTTGGAAACATTTCAGTTAGTGAAGGGCTCATTAGTGCTATACACACTGGTTCCACAAAGATTTAATTATTCTAAGTATTGTAACAATATACACCTTTCAATTAATTTATTTCCTTTATTTCACATTCAACTCACTCAACCCAAATAATAATATACCCTAACACTCTTTTCTTTGCTAATTGTTATTTTATGCTAACCAACTCACTGATGGTTTTAAACACACAAACTGTGTGTGAGCAATGTTTGAGAGGTAGAATCAGGTCTGACAAATTCAATGCCATAGCTGGGGATATGAACCTTGGATCTTAGGTTTCACGCACAGGTGCTCTAACCATTAAGCTGCCATGGCAACTTGCCAATATGATATTAAATTGCCCAACGAATTCGTATTTTCCCCTAGACAACTAGGGAATTTCACATCTTAGGTGGGCCTAAGCATAACCTCCTCCAGGATTACCCTGTGGATCCCAACATGTTCAGAGCATTACCTCATCCTGTTTGACTTGCAGGACCCTCCTGTTGACTGCTAAAGGATCCAAACCCAGGCCACCTCCTCAGACACCCTTGCAACAAATACCCACAAACTTGTAATACTCTGCCTTAAGGTCAACTCCACAAGGTCTCCTCCTCCACAGACAAGGCGTTGCCCAATGTCAGAACTGTTGTAGGGCTCATCTGGTTTCTGTGATGGTAAGCCCTCCACCATGTCAGGTCACGTCACATTCACGGCCGCACCTATGTCCACCAATATCTGGTACCACCTCATACCCATCCATAGGTGATGATGTTGTCATCCATTATCCTGTACAAAGCAAGCTGTATCACTCGATGGGTCAACAGTGACAGCTATGACATGCTCCTCTTCATGCCGGCACTTATTCATTTTCCATTAGTTTATTGGCCAGATATGGACTGTCCCTCACCAGATGTCCTGGCCAGCCACACTCCCCATACACACCTCTGGGAGATCATCAATGTTCTGGGGCTTGAAGCTGGAATGTCGTTGTGTCCTCGTGGTTGGATCGCCATTTGAAGCTGGAGTCGTTGTTCGCTTCTCGTTGTCGCCCGTTGATTTGGTTTGTTCCCGCTAGCTCAGCTTGAGATCTCTTTATTTTATCTCGGGTCTGCGTAGGTGTGTAATAGACAACCCAAGAAAATCTTTGCATACTATTTATTGCATCTTCGATACTTGCGGGAGCGATGCCGATCTGCTACACGCAGAAGAATCGCACTCACGTCTGCACTCCACCACGTGCGGTGCTGGTCTGGGTAGTGACCAGACGCTTTCTCTCTTACCCACGCTAAGAAACCGTTCTCTCTCCAATTTTGAATGTCATGACGTCATCCAAGAAAGCCTCGTATCCAAAATGCTATTTCCTTTTCCCGCAATTTAGAAATGTCCCTTTCTATTATAACATGTTCTTTTATGAATTTCGAATATATAATTACCTTTTTAGGATTAAACGATGTTTACTTTATATTTTATTAAATATATTGCGCGACTTTTAAGGTTGGTAGACTTGACTTTCAAACGTGTATTTAAACTATGTAGTATGACGTCATGACTCGTTAATTTCAAACCAATAATGTGTTTATCCTACAAATTTAACGACTATTATTTACTCATATCTTGCCCACCTTACAACACTTCCTGCTCTATTATCTTTTTATGTTATTACTCAATACTTATCGCAAATCTCACATCCGGCAATTAAATTAAAACGTGTCTTTTTCAAAAGCCCATTCGATCGGAAATCTAAATTTCGGTATCAGGCTGTTCTCACATCTTTCATAAACTGAATATTCTAGACAAGGACAGTTGTTATCTTGCCACCTTCATTCTCAGTACAGCCTTCAACGCATCGTGGATGGTGTGATATTCGCAAAATAATAGACACTAATGTATCTTTGCATTGCACATCCTGTTGACGGAGTAGATAACTTCATGGTACATGTATCTGTTCACCAGAGCCTTACTCAGTAGTTCTTCATTATCACGGGCAAACTCCTGCAGCATCTCCCTTGGCTGTTGCAGCCTTGACTGAGCTGGCTCCGATTGGCTGCAGCCAGATGGTGGTTTCCAAACCAGTTTTTAAGAGCCTCCCAGATGTTTAGGGATGCTGCCAACACCTAAATCATGTTCAGTATTTCCACAACCCGTCCCTGGAGGCTAGCTATCGCTGCAGAGCTTCTTCTTCTGTGGACTATTGGTTGTGGGTGGTGACAGTGGTGAATTGTCAGTGGAAGACTTCAGAGGTTGATGTGCGAATGCACCTGGGTGGCTTAACATGCGCAGATGTTGTGTTGCATCCTGTCATCTTGATCTTTAAGTTCTTAGGATTTTCACAGAAAATTTGTTCCACCCTGGAATTCGGTTGCATGGTGTTGCCGTCGACGCTGTCTTCTGGGGCAATAAGATGTTCTCAATGTCCTCCAGGGTAGGAGGACATTGGCTGAAGTGTTTTACGGCTTTCCTCTTGCTGACCAGTTGCTCATCAATTATTGCTGACTGCTCCATCCTCATCATGGCCATCTCATTTTTCGTACTTGCCATTCTGGAATTTTCTCATCTACTACATTCCAGAATTAAATTCGGTTTTCATCTGCTGCAGTCTGGAATTCACTATCTTTATTTCTGCCTTCATTTCTGTCATACTAACCAGTAGTTGTTTCATTACTTCTTCCATCTTGCTTTTGTGGCTTTCCTCACACTCCTGACACAATTTTTGTTTTCAATTACTTTATTTACCTTAATTTTACATCCAACTATGCTATCACTCCACACTAATTATCACTAATACACTCAAAAACCCTTTTCTGTACATAAAGTTAGTCTCTGCCCCCTTGGCAATGTGATGTTACACAAGGGGCATTTAATTTACAATGCTTCTCACATGGAAATTCAATGCATCAATGTCACACTATTATATTATACTGTATTCAGAACTTGACTGTCTTATATCTCACAGACACTGGTCTTATCACTACAGATGGAAGAATAAATACAGCAAGTGTATACTGAGACAGCTCCATGGAAGTAGGAACGTCAATTACAAGGTAATTTCTCACAAACTCTGGTATCTTAATTCCTACTATACATTTCCTTTTAACAATTTTCCAGGGCATATGAAAATAAACATCCAAAGTATTTACTTATGAGCCTACACTGGTATACTCTGGGATATGTATAAAGTCACTTCAAGGCACTTAGAAGCAGCTTGAAAGATTCATTTAATTATAGAAAGTGATAAACATATTAGTTGCTGTGATATGTTAGGTGTCGTATGGAGCAACTACACAGAGAGACCTCAATCTGAAGTGCATTGTTGAAGTTTGTTCTAAACCCTGATGAATAAAAAATGCCATCATGATGGCTTTGCTTCACCTAATTCAAATTATGCACAAACTGCAACAGAGCTGTTGACCCACTCATGTTTCACCAGCTTGCTGTCAAATTATTTGCTAAGAATCTTACTACCTTATGCATAGAATTTCTTGAGAGGTTTAGGAGCAGCTGCAGCACAATGCTACCAGCCATCCATGTGGCAATATACCGGAAACTGTCTGGCTTTTTCTATTATTATAATATAATAATTCCAGTAAATGAAACAAAACTGGGTACCCAAACAATTCTAGCTTGAAAGCACTATGGTTATGTAAAGATAGAGGTTCTGAATTATGTTGAAAATAACATTAAAGTATTTGATAAAATTTGAGTCAAACTAATACTCCATGCTCCATTTATTGCTAGTATTTATCTAGGACACATTTTATTAGGAAGGTGGAGTATGGAGTATTATATTAACTCAATTCATGTTAATTTTGTGCTTCACTACATAACATTCCTACACATTAAGAAAAAGTATTTGTTACTAGGTGTAGAAGTTATAAAGGATGGATCAGCACTTAATATTCTCATCAGACAGACAAATAATTTCATATCTATGCCTCAGTGTATACTGCACATTATATTTGGAGCACAGTTGTATGCTTGTAGTGCATGTCGGCAAATCTTGGCTGTTGTGTATACTTATGGCAATGTATTTGTGAAAATTAAAAAATCCAGAGTTTTCTTCTGATTGCTTTGAATTTTTTCCCACATACTCAGAACATAAAGTAAATACTATACACAAAATTTCAATGTCATATGTCAAACTATTTTTAAATTGTTAATATATTTACTAAAAATGAATCACTTTTTGATATGCTCATATGAAATTACCCTTGGGCCCTACAGTTTATTGTATCTCCCCATAATTTTTAATTTGAGTTTAGTATACAAATATAAAGAAATTGTCATACCAAAATTGCTTGGATTTAATTAGTTTAACCTCTTGAGCGACAGCCATTTAAAAGCTCTGCAGGCCGAGAACGGATACCCAATATCCAGCGCAGGGCATTTAAATTGTTAAATGCGCTAAAAGTGCTTCCTAAATACACAGCTGTATTTTGCGTAAATTTTAAGTTATTTTAATCAAACAAAAACTGGTATAAAACTCATTATATGCAGTATACATGTACATCATCAGCAATGTTGAGTTGCATTTACAAATCGTTGAAATGGCACTATTTGTTTCACTGTGGTAAAAAGTTAACTTTGCTTTGTCGAACGCATCTCGGAAAGAAACAGTAGTGGACCCATTGTATGTGTTAGCTATGCGTCAGCAAGTCACAGCACAATGTGAAATAGAACGCTACTGTATGCGTGGTTTATGAGTCATCAGAATAAAGCAGGTTTGCAATTTTTCCTTACACGTGTTTCGTAACTTGGATATAGCTTACAGGCTCCGTTTGTTTCTTTCTTGAAATGCATACGTATACTTTCCTGCTTGTAGCTGAAGTGAGAAGCTATTGAGTGTTACATCTCAGAGCTAAAACATGGCATCAACAAGCAGTGTTGCACAAAGGTTAGCGAGTGGTGGAAGTGTAAGGGCTTCTGAAATTACACAGGATAATGTGGAGGACTTCTTGCTGTGTGACAGCGATTTGGATATCGATGGCGAATTTTCCGAATTTGAGGGGGGTGTGGAGGATATAGGTACAAGTAGCAGTGAGGAAGAACGTGACCAACTTCCTTCAGGTGTTCGTGAAGAGTCAGCATTGTGGAGTGCTGAAAACAATTCCAATACAAACAGGCACATCTTCACGAGCACAGGGTCTGGTGTTCAATCCCAGGCTCAGCTGACTTCTGACAGCCAACCAATTGACATTTTTACAAAATTTTTTACTACCAACTTAGTGTCTCTCATTGTTTCAGAAACAAATGTATATGCGAGTAAGGTGAAGGAAGACCTGCTCTCTAAAGGTAAATTAGGGCCTAAGAGCAGAATTCAAAGGTGGACAGAAGTAACACTCAATGAGATTTACAGGCTAATTGGTCTAATTATACTTATGGGTGTTATTCGTAAACCTGCATTATGCATGTATTGGTCCACAGATGACATGCTAGCTACTCCTTTTTTTGGAAAATGCATGTCAAATAACAGATTTACGTCAATTTTGCGGTTCCTTCATTTCACCTGCACAGAGAATGTAAATGACAAACTCCACAAAATTAGGCCTGTTTTCGATTATATTAGTTCAAAATTTAAAGAAAATTATGTGCCTGGTGAAAAGGTCACTGTTGATGAAAACCTAATGCATTGGAAGGGCCGCTTAGGTTGGAAGCAATACATCAAAACAAAAAGGGCTAGATTTGGCATAAAGAGTTTTGATGTTTGTGAAAGTAAAACGGGATATCTTTACAATAGCTGCATTTACACTGGTCAAGGGACTGACAATACTGGAGACAAAGATTTGGGCTTATCTGGCTCCATAGTAATGCACCTAATGGAACCTGTGCTTGATCAGGGTAGGGCTGTGTACTTAGATAACTGGTACAGCTCTCCTAAATTATTCATGGCCTTACACAAAAGAAAGACTAATGCAATTAGAACAGTACATTCAAATCGTATTGGTTTGCCAAAAGATGTGAATACAAAGGCTCTAAGGAGAGGGGAAATGGAGGTGCGTCAGCTCCCACCTTTGACCTACCTTGCCTGGCAGGACAGGAGGGTAGTTACGGCATTATCCAATTGCAGCTCTAAGATTTTGATGATTGACACTGGAAAAACAGATGCCCATACCAAAATGTGCATTTTCAAGCCTGACGTTATCCAGGAATACAATATGCACATGGGCGGTGTCGATCTAGTAGATCAGGTATTGCAAGCATATCCCTCTTTACGAAAAACAGTGAAATGGTATAAAAAGGTATTTTTGCACCAGCTGGATATAACCATATACAATTGTTTGGTAATTTGGAGAGCTCTAAACCCACACAAGACAATGACCTACCTGGACTTTCGACTATCAATAGCTCGCAGCCTAATTGAACAATACCAGGTTGAGAGGCCTCTTCATACTGGGGGTAGAAAATCCAAAACCCCTGCACCCCTCAGACTTCAAGGAAAACATTATCCTAAAAGGATACCGTCAACAGCAAAGAAGTCCCGCCCATCTCGAAGGTGTTTCGTGTGCCGCAAGAAGGGAATCCGTAAGGAAACTGGGATGATCTGTGGCGAATGTGGAGATGTGCCCTTGTGTGTTTATCCCTGTTTTGAGGCATATCACTGCAGAAGGAACATATAAAGGTAAGCCAGTAAAGCATATAGAATTTAATTAAATGTTTCATAACGGGGGAAAATTAAAATAAGTTGAGTTAGATAGTGGATAAATAAGGGTTAAATGCACAAACGCACAGGACGTGTATACATGTCCATATCGCTCGTCCGTCATTTTAAATGGACGTGATTTCACGTCCATATCCCTGAAGAGGTTAAGAGAAAAAAAAGTTTTGTATACTATTTATAATATTTTCAATTTTTTCTGTATGAATTATGAAAAATATTTAATTTCAGCTCAATTACTTAATATTTTTAACTAGCACACAGCAAATTTTAATCTCTTAGTCTCTGAAGATCTTCTGAAAATTTCAAGCTAATAAGTTATAAACTAGGGTCCAAGGAGCGTTTTGAATAGTGAAAAATGCAGAAAAAAAAAACTGAAAAAAATGAATTTGAAAGTTTAACAGCAGATTTTTGTACTTTACCAAGATAAAATTCTCCAACACCATACGTGGGACCCTCTATTGCTTTCTTCTTGGCCTCAGTAGCAGTTTTTGAGAATTTTAAATTAGCTTGGTTGTTTCTTAATGTAAAAACTTCCCTTTCGTCTTCACATTGTTCACAAACTTTAGAAATTTATTGTTCTTAGCCAACCTCTACACTATGCATTTTCGGTAATCTATACACAAAATTCATAAACTATCTGCTTGTTACGGCTCTTCTATAGACTAACAAATAACTTAAAATCTTATTTATTTATGCCAACAAACCTACTGTTGGTGTTTTTAAACACACAAGCCGTGGGTGGGCAAAGTTTGAGAGGTAGAACTGGAACTTAAAAATTCAAACTGGTTTGAGAATTTAATGCCATTCTGGCAGTTTGTCACAATAGCTCAGTGGTTAGAGCATCCGCTGATACCGAAATTTAGATTTCCAATCGAATGGGCTTTTGAAAAAGACACGTTTTAATTTAATTGCCGGATGTGAGATTTGCGATAAGTGTTAAGTAATAACATAAATAGATAATAGAGCAGGAAGTGTTGTAAGGTGAGCAGGATATGAGTAAATAATAGTCGTTAAATTTGTAGGATAAACACATTATTGGTTTGAAATTAACGAGTCATGACGTCATACTACATAGTTTAAATACACGTTCGAAAGTCAGGTCTGAAAACCTTAAAAGTCGCGCGATATATTTAATAAAATATAAAGTAAACATCGTTTAATCCTAAAAAGGTAATTATATATTCGAAATTCATAAAAGAACATGTTATAATAGAAAGGGACATTTCTAAATTGCGGGAAAAGGAAATAGCATTTTGGATACGAGGCTTTCTTGGATGACGTCATGACATTCAAATTGAAGAACGGTTTTCTTAGCGTGGGTAAGAGAGAAAGCGTCTGGTCACTACTCAACCAGAGACCAGTACGGGAGGTTGTGCTGTACGGACGTGAGCGCGATTCCTCTACATATACAGTCGGCATAGCTCCTGAAAATATTTAAAATGAAATAAATGATATGCAAAGTTGTTCTTGGGTTGTCCATTACACTTACGCAAACCCGAGATAAAAGTAAGAGATCTCAAGCTGACTAGCCGGAGCAAAACACATCAAAGGGCAACACCACGTCACCAACGACATTTAAGTATCAACGGTGAAACCTCAAGAAGCGAAGAACGACAATTCAGCTTCAAATTGGCGCCCAACGTGGGGCGTCGAAAGAATGGACCAACCCCCCAAGACGACCAGGCCAGCATCGAGCCAGCAGACAAGAAGGTGCCCAGCGTGTGAACATCTGTGAAACGTGTAGTGAACAAGTTTAAGTGCAGTTAAAGTGAAATAGTGAAAATATTGAAAATTTTGGTGAGTAGAAAAACACATGTAAATAGCTTAGAAATGGAAGACAGTGATAGCGATTTTCATGGTTTTGAGAGTCCGGAAATTGAGAAAAGTGTAAGTAGGATGGAAGAATTTAATCAGAATGTAATTGGTAGCAGAATATGCCAAGAATTAGAAGATCAGAACGTTAGAGAAACACCTAGAGGTAGTTCAGAAATGTTTAGTACTAATTCAGAAAGGCCAGCATTTATGTCAGAAATAGAGAATATGTTTCAAAAGATAATGAAAAAGATGAGTACAGAGTTAAGTCAAAAGATAGATGAAAATAGTAAAGAATTAAGAACAGTGAAAAAGATGAGTACAGAGTTAAGTCAAAAGATGAGTACAGAGTTAAGTCAAAAGATAGATGAAACTAGTATAGAGTTAGGACAGAAATTAGAGAAGGGACAACAGGAATTGGGAATGCAATTGGAGAATCAGAAGAGAGCTTTAGAAACCTTTAGGGAAGAAGTTAGGGAGGAAATTAATAAAGTTAGTAGTGAAGTAAAAGAAAATAGAGAACAGGTAGAACAGGTTAAGGGAGAATTAGAGACAATAAGGCAAGAAGTAAAGAATTCTGAAAAGAAATTAGGTCAACAAGTGAGTGAAAAATTAGATAAAGAAAGGGAAAAAGTAACATATAGATTAGACAAACAAAGGGAAGAAATTAGAGAAGAGTTACAGGGGTGTAAAGTTAGAATAGAAAGATCTGATGTAGAAAGTGAAAGGCAGGCTAGAAATTTGGAGGATGTTACAGACCAAATAAAAGGGGTAGTAACAGAAATTACTCAGGTAAAAGAGGCCTTAGAAAATTTGAAATTAAATGAAAATGCATGTAATCACAACAATCTTAGTAATGAAGTTGCAAGAAACGAGGCAATACCAGGTGTATCAGCTGACATTTCGATGCAAAATAGAGGTAACAGTAATTCCCATTCTGATCTCAGAAATAGTGCAGGGATAGGTGACAATCCAAATTTACATTGGCTTAACCATGTCTTAAATGAAATGACACCTCCAGTTTTTGAAAATGAAGATTCAGATGATCCTAAAGCCTTTTTAGAAGGGTTGCAAGAGTACTTCACGGTGAAACGTATACCAGAGGAGTACAAGATGGTGATAGTAAGAAAATGTCTAAAGGGTAATGCTGCCAATTGGCTAGGCCTTTCTATGGGTAACAATAATGACTACAGGACCTTTAGGAACATCTTTTTAACCAGATATTGGGGAGCTAGTAGGCAGGCTAATATTAGAGTTGAATTAAGCAATGGAAAATTTAATCCTAGATCGGAGGAATCAATGGTCAACTATTTTATGAGAATAGCGAGAAAATCGAAGATGTTGGATCCTCCCTTAGACGAAAAAGATCTAATAAATATAGTTACTCCACATTTTCCGGAAACACTTCAACATTACCTAATCATAGCCCGACCCGATAGCATTGCAGCTATGATCGAATTATTATCAGCCTTAGAAGTCAATAAGCCAAAACACGCATTTGGAAATAAATATGAAGGAAAAGAAACTGTCAATTCTTTCGGGCAAGGGGCACAGTATTATCAGAATAGAAGTGAGATTAGGGAAAGATATAAAGGACCAGTACCAAGGATGGAATCATTCCGGTGGGAAAATCAAGGTAGATATAACCAGGAAGGGCATCACCAAAATAGAAATGGTAATCAAAGGGGAAGAAATATAAGGGTGAATTATATGAATACAAATAGATTTGATCGAGGTAGACGGGGACGTTATTTTGGACATAGTAGAAATTCAAATGATGGGTATTGGACAAACGGAGATAATGAGTTTAGACCGAGGTCACCAAGACAGGGAGAAAGGTATTCTAATGGACGAAATTCCCCCGAAAATGCGGAAATGGTTGAGGCCATTAACACGGTCAAAAACATGGTAGGAAGTAACCCCGATTTAATGCAGGAAAACAGAAGTAACAATTTGGGAAATAGTACAGGAGCAATACCTAAAAATCAGGGAAACGCCAGACCCGGTCAAACGCGCCTTCAGTGAGAACTGGGTATCCTAGTAATGATTGTGATAAGTACTCGGAAATAAATAGTCCTGGAAGGCAAATGATGATACAAAAGAAAAGAGAATGTAAAAATAGAATCGACGAAAACGAAAAAGTAGGAGATCCACCTAAAATCAAAATTGGAGTAAATGGAAAACAATACAATGCAATTATAGATACGGGATCAAATAGCACAGTATGCTCACAAAATTTTTATGATAATTTACAAAGTAGTGGTTTTAAAGTAATGTCTTTACCAGTTAATGGGATATATTGCTCGCTAGCTGTGGGAAAACGAAAAGAGAGAGTAAAATTTCAAGCAATGATAAATATTGAAATAAATGGGAGAATACTTGGAATTTTATTTCTGATTGTAGGAAGACTTGTGACAGATATTATAATAGGTTGTGATTGTCTTTATGCCTGGGAAGCTGTGGTGAATTTTAAAAACATGATTCTAGAAATGAAAGTTGAAGATGAGACCATTATAGTGCCTTTTGTGGAAGATAGTAGTTCAGAAACTATTGTAAGAGAAAAAGAGGAAGAAGAAATCCAAGGGGATACATTCTTTGTAGAATATGTTAAAGTAGGAGCTATGGAATTAACTGAAGTAAATGTCAAAGAGTACAGAGTCGATAATAAAGAAAATGTAGAATGGGATAAAAATGATTTCATAGACAATTTGAGGGTTTCTGATGCAACTAGGTACTATGATAGGGAGAGTAGTGAAGACTTAGAAGAATTGTTGAGGAAAAAAGTAACTCAGGCTGATCAACTAAATGAACAACAGAGGGATAAACTGTTTGAAATATTAATCCGAAATAAAGAAGTATTCTCTGAGAAACCTGGTAAATGTAATATTTATACTCATTCGTTTGAGATGATACCCATCAAATCTTTTACACATAAAGCGAGAGCTATCCCTAGTACAATAAGAGAAGAGGTAGATGCAGTTATAAAGTCAATGTTAGAAGATGAGGTTATTGAGATTTCGAATTCAGAATTTGTGAATCCCCTAGGTATTGTAAATAAGGCCAATGGAAGATTAGGGTGACATTAGATGCGAGAAAACTAAATTATTGTTCCTCATACTTTCCATCAGGGAATCCAACAGAACGTGTCCTCCGAGATATAGGAATTTATTTACGTGTACTTACACATCATAATCACAAGGATTGGGTGAAATATTGTCCATTGATAGAAAAGATTATCAATCACACCATTAATGTAACTACTGGGTTTGCACCAATAAAATTAATGTTAGGAATTGAACCAGAACCAATATTGATAGGGGAACCAAAAACACTGAAAATTAATGACATTCAGTTAAGTGAAGAAGAAAGAGCGAAAATTGCTTTTGAACGAATCAAGAAAAAGGCAGAGAAGCGAAAATTAAAGAAAAAGAGTAGAAAACATAGATGGGAACCTAAGATAGGCGATTGGGTACTAGTTAAAGACCATAAGTTATCAAGTGCATTGCGAGATAGGAACAAAAGGATGGAATTGTTATATAAAGGTCCTGCAGAAATTATATCAAAATTTGGTTATCATACCTATGAATTAAGAGATGTTAAAAATGAAAAATGTCTGGGAAGATGGCATAAACAACTCCTTCGACCATACAAGAAACCGTGTGGTGCCTTGGAACCTTGATTTAATGTAAAAAAAAAAAAAAAAAAAAATTGGAAGTGTCATTTGTCTATTGGCGCCCAATCAGCTTTGAGATAAAATTTAAATGTTAGCTTACTTGAAAACCATACATTGGTCAGGTACTTACATATTCATGAAAAATGCAGAATGTGAATTGCTATATACTACAAAGAGCTTAAAAATATATTGTATAGAGCTCACAATAACAGCTTCAGAAAGATTGTTAAAATGTTCATCTCCGCATAGAGAGAAAACAGAATATTTACTTTGTAAACATTTGTTAAAATATTTAGATGTATAGATAGTTATCACAGCAAGACAAAGAAAGAACTTGTCTGAAGAGTGTAATGGATTTATATAAATATATGTACCTTTTAGTGCTTAAAGGATATAGTACAGATATGTGTTACAATAACAAAAGTGAAAAATCACAGTGCAAGTGATAGTGAGAGCGAAGTGAGCAAACATGAACTAAAAGAAGGAAGTATAAAGAAAGACTCTTGAAATTTAACCTTTATATAAAAGCTTCACAGAAGAAACCATAACATATTGTAATTAGTATTTAAGGATTAATGTTTAGTCAAGTGTACAATTGTTTGTCATGTTAAAAAGATTAATGAGAAAATGTGTTAATAACCAATTTAAAAAAAAAAGTGTAATTGAAAATTGTATATAATGGGAGTGTTGCCGATTATTCAAAATACAGGAGTAATTTTTAATTTTTCTTTCGGGCAAGACATTTACATTATTTTATTATGAAATAATAAAATAATATAAATGGGGGCATTTGATACCGAAATTTAGATTTCCAATCGAATGGGCTTTTGAAAAAGACACGTTTTAATTTAATTGCCGGATGTGAGATTTGCGATAAGTGTTAAGTAATAACATAAATAGATAATAGAGCAGGAAGTGTTGTAAGGTGAGCAGGATATGAGTAAATAATAGTCGTTAAATTTGTAGGATAAACACATTATTGGTTTGAAATTAACGAGTCATGACGTCATACTACATAGTTTAAATACACGTTCGAAAGTCAGGTCTGAAAACCTTAAAAGTCGCGCGATATATTTAATAAAATATAAAGTAAACATCGTTTAATCCTAAAAAGGTAATTATATATTCGAAATTCATAAAAGAACATGTTATAATAGAAAGGGATATTTCTAAATTGCGGGAAAAGGAAATAGCATTTTGGATACGAGGCTTTCTTGGATGACGTCATGACATTCAAATTGAAGAACGGTTTTCTTAGCGTGGGTAAGAGAGAAAGCGTCTGGTCACTACTCAACCAGAGACCAGTACGGGAGGTTGTGCTGTACGGACGTGAGCGCGATTCCTCTACATATACAGTCGGCATAGCTCCTGAAAATATTTAAAATGAAATAAATGATATGCAAAGTTGTTCTTGGGTTGTCCATTACACTTACGCAAACCCGAGATAAAAGTAAGAGATCTCAAGCTGACTAGCCGGAGCAAAACACATCAAAGGGCAACACCACGTCACCAACGACATTTAAGTATCAACGGTGAAACCTCAAGAAGCGAAGAACGACAATTCAGCTTCACCGCACGGTAAGTGGAAGGTCTGTGGTTCAAATCCCAGTTGTGGCATTGAATTTTTAAGTTCCAGTTCTACCTCTCAAACTTAAAATCTATTGATTACCTAAACAATACCTAATAAATAACTGGAACACTTAAATAACCTGGCAAGATTACAGAATTACAGAACACTGACGGCATTTCTCTGTTTGGAAGCAAAATATGTGTCAAATTTGCAGCATTTCAGTTCAATATATCAAATTAATTTCAGCATAGACAACTCACAACTTTCTGAAGCAAAATTCCCTCAAGGGACCAAAATCAAAGCCAGTGAAAACGAAAAATGCATTTCAAAGCTGTAGTGACGAAGTTTAGCGAGGAATGCCCACCCACACTGGGACATTTAAATGCCCTCCTGGAGCTTTAAAAATAGCTGATAATTGAGAAAACTAAAGTCTGCCATTAAAGTACAAAGTATAGGCATAATAAAAAATACAAAAAGTAAACATCAAAATTTTCAGCAATTTTCATGAAATTTCATAGATACATTGCCTTAAGCTAAACCTTCGTTGTACGGCACAGTACTATTGCATTATTACTTTACTTGAAAATAATTTCATGCCTAATTTGTTTTCAATGCAATATTTTACCTGATATTTGTACCAGTTACATCACCTACTGGAACCCATCTCATGTTCTCTGTGTCAAGCTTTTCAACTGCATAATGTGTTATCTCAGAGCCACCATCATCCTTTGGGGGTCGCCAGGACAATGTGCAAGAAGATTTAGTGATGTTATCAGGCTTAAGGGGCCCTTCAGGTGGCTGAGGTATATCTATAAAGTAACAATTATTATATGTAATTGCTAAAATATGTTTTAAAGAAATTACAAAAATAAATATCAATTTGCAGCTTAAAAAGTATGTTTCTTTTAATAAAGTTAACTAGTAGCACAAAGTTCTTATATAACTTTCTGAATGAAATGAAATGTAATTTTATCTCAGTGGTTTTGCATCATGGGGTTGTACTGCATTAAAGGTCATATCTGCACAACCTGTATATACAGTAAGGCATTATCATTTTACCATGAGCAATTTTTAAAACTCGGATACAAAACACAAGAACCTTCTTTAAGGTTTTGTAAAAGAAAGGCTTTAATTATACTTTCTTATGTACTTCTAAACATATAAAATTTTCATGACATCCTTTATGAGTATACATTTACCTACATTAATGTACTATCATATGGATAATCAAAATTCTAATAATTCTGCACTACACAGAATTACACTGTGACGCAGACCATATCAAGGAAACTGATACAAAAGTTATATATATATATATATATATATATATATATATATATATATTTTTTTGTATATTATAAAAGCTGTTCACAAAGGACTACTCCGTATCAGTTATGATGGATCAGCCCAGGTGTAAATTTAATTGCACAATACCCACAAATGCATTAAGATACTCCAAATGTTTTTTTCAGTATGTTATTGTTGCATCCAATATTGCACTTTTTAAAGTTAATGATTTATTGAGCATAAGTCTTTTCCATAATAATGTAATCACAAAACACTATATTCCTTTCTGGGTTAATTCTTTTAGAAGTAGGATTTGTGTTTTTTCAAATCTCTGTCAATGATCTTAAACCTGAAAATGTTCATATTTACAAACCTTGTTATTTCCTCTCATGTCATTATACATTTACCAGAAGTGGTTTCCTCTTTCTAGGCAAGTTGAACTCTTTCTAGGAAGTCAATTGTATGTCTAGGAAAGGCTGTGTTCATCTGGACAATTTTTGTTACATAGTAGTGAAATAGTTTTAAGGGCCCTTGTTTATCACATTTTTTTTAATTAAAGGAGGCAATCAAGACTATTAAATTGTTCTGTATTAAATGTTACATTAAACTGGAATTAAGATGAACTTAGCTTAACATGACATAGCATAATAGTACATAATGTGATGTCAAGAAATGTAGCTAAACTAACGTTATAATTAGTATGCACTTAGCTTAATGAAACAGAAATGACTGATTGGTAGTTGTTTTTATTTCTCCATGCCACTGCTTCATGCCACATAGTTCAAATTATCACATCACCTCAAACTTAACATATTGGGAAAGAAAGGTTTAACACTGACAAAGTCTTATCCTAAGTCATAGTTTATCAACCCTAAACAGCTGCATGTTACATCATTCATTCATGTTACATTAAAGTCATCATAATCCTGGCTTTAAATTTGTGCTGAAGGTTTTGGTTACTAGCAATTGCAAAGGTATACAGATGGGCAATGGTTGAAGTTGCTTAAACCAAGCAGCCACTTCCAAAAGAGTCAACAGCCAGTATGCAAACACAGACTTAAGAATCATTAGACTAGGAAACTGCAAACAAAAATTAATTTCTTTGAATGAAATGACCATGCAAGAAAATTACACATGAAAGATACTTGTTCAGAACGTGGCTGGACTAATGGAAAACAGAAGATGAGGTATACTGTAACTAAGAATTTTATATATATATATATATATATATATGAAGCTTGACAAAGCTATTTAATTGCAATGAGGGATTAAGCGCCAAGTAAGGAATGAAGATTGCCATGTATTATACGTAGTATAACTTTCTTAAAGATTAAAATTTTTAATGATGCATTTATTTAGTTCCTTTTACATTTCCTATAATGTAAAATACTTGTTTATAAACTGTTTTGCATATGGCATCTAAAAATTTAGTTCCTTTTACATTTCCTATAATGTAAAATACTTGTTTATAAACTGTTTTGCATATGGCATCTAAAATAAACACATTTGTAAATGTCTAGTGAAAATTTACATGTAAGAACAGATTTGTATGACTTGAAGCTTTCACAGAAATAGCTTTACCATAAGTGATCATCAGAGATCTGTTCATAACCTCTGAAGTACTAATCAATAATATTGAGCTTGTTTCATTACTTAAACTAACTGGTGATAGCTAATCAGCATTCATTCTGATCCAATGCCAATATAAAGAATAAAAAATTAAAATAAAAGCACTTAGACTTGAAAATGAAAAACTCTTTAAAAATGCTGCCAGAGAGTTATAAATCTGTAGATACCAACAGTGACTCTAAAACATAGAGCAAGTGAAGAAGAAACCAAGGAATGAAAGATAACTTATAAAAGATGCAGATCTAGCTACAATACAATCATATAAGTCGAATAAGAGACTAGACAAACAAAATGCATTTTGCAAAGAAGAAATGATAAAAGAAAAGCTTAAACATCCCCAGAAATATAAGCCAACAGGGCCTTTTTCAAATAAGCTAGAGGTGAAAATAGCTTATTAATATGTTTTCAAATATATTTCAGTATAATCGATTTTCCTAAAAATTACATTCACCATGATCTTAAAACTATTTACCATTTCAGCTCATATTTCAGATACAGATTATGTGGTTAATAGTTGCATATATACAATATTTCATTTTAATATCATGAAAAGTCCTTGCATAATGTGAAAAACATAGTACTTTTTAATATATCATACCAAATGAAGGCTAGGATTTCTGTTACAGAAAACTGGAGTTTCAAACCTGCCTAAGGTGAAAAAGAAAACTTGTTTTAAAACTGTAGAAACCAAAAAGTACTTCCCTTGGTCATGTTATATAGAGTTTTATCTCCTTCTGCACGCAATGTCAATTCAGTTTTGCTGTTGATTTACTGTGTGGCATGGATGATTAAATATATGACTTAAACTGACAAATTCTAATATATTTCTTACCTAGAACAGTGACATTTACTGTAGCAGAATCTTTGCCATTTATGTTCCTGGCAGTAAGTGTGTATGTACCACTGTCACTCCTCTTTGCGTCTATCACTCGCAGCTTGGTGTTGTAGTCTTCATTTACCACCTTAATACGATCAGTGTTTATGACAATGTTGCCTTTCAAATTCCATTCCTTAGATGGTGGTGGTTCACCAGAGATTGGAATGTCAAAATCAAAGTTTTGACCAGCACGAATCTTTATATCCAGCAATGCATTACGATCAATATGAGGTGGTACTGTAAAAGAAATTTAATTTTGTTATTCAAAGTATTGAAAAAGTAAGTTACCTGTGTACTGAAAAACCATTTCATTAACTATTGATATCCCTACGAAGCTGAGCTCAGAAAATTGCTTTTAAAATCATAGCTGCATTCTGCTTCATTTATCACCATTATTAAGCCAAGTCTGGAGGGGATTGGACATTTCTACCACAGTTGAGTGTTTCACATACAAGCAATATTATTGTTTTGTACATGTTTCTCATACTTCAACAAACTTAACGAAAATATAATGTTTGCATTTGAAAATAATGACATTTATAAGGAAATTCACCAAACTTTATAGAATTCAGGTATGACCATGTCAGGATTACTTTAAAATTGCTTTAAATGAGTCAGATATGGCTATTCTTAGTTCATGGTTATTTCTGTTCCAGAGAAACAAATTAGACTTCCAGAGTACAATCCAGTACTCAGACCTCTAAGTGAGAAAATGCCTTACCGAATTTGTGGAACAGCAAAGTAGAAGTACAAATACTGTTTATTACTTGCTTGTTTTGTATGAATAAGGCATAATTTTTGCATAATTCAAGGAAATTATATTAAGGTTACCTCAATGTGACATAATACTTCAAGTTAAAATATTTGACATATTTAAACACAAATAATTAAGTCTTATGCACTGACAAACATCTATATTACATATTTTGTAAAGTACTTGCAGAACATAGGTCCATGGAGTTTGCATTATAGGATGGATGGATGAATGGAGTTTAGGGGCCTGTCGACAGCTAGGTCATTTAGGCCTGCATTATAGGTATTTTGAATTAGTTCGAAAGTGTTGTGAAAGATGGCCTCAATATTCCAAAATTTCTGGAAAAAATGCACTTAAAAAGCTTGAAATAAAAGTCAATGTTACATAAACTTATCCTGTGATCTATAAAAGTATTTAAAGCAACATTGTTTTCAGAGAACAAATTATAAATATCTAGTTTGGAAAACATTAATTTTAAAATGTTATTCTTCCCTGCACGTATTCATTTCTGTCTGTGTGTGTGTGTGTGTGTGTGTGTGTGTGTGTGTGTGTGTGTGTGTGTGTGAGAGAGAGAGAGAGAGAGAGAGAGAGAGAGAGTGAGTGAGAGCAAGAGTGAGAGTGAGAAAGACAAACATTGTGTAGGATGTTTGAGGTTATTTTGAGTCACTTATTTACACTGACCTTCACTACAAACTGCTTTTTTAAAGTGGAAACGTTTTCAGGACCATTCGATCCCATCATCAGCCGTTGGGTGACTGACGTTATCCTCTTATTCCTTTTCTCTGCTGTCTCTATTCTGCTGCCATCTGGTGTTAGGGTTGCAGAGCTTTAACACTTCATTCAATGCTGGTATTTCGAAATTAATAACTTTATTACTGTTTTTGATGATGCATATTTTTTCCCAAATATTCAGTTCTATTGGTGAATTAATAGATTTTAACAGTTTTATATTAAGGCCGATGTTGTGGTTTTCAGTCCAAAAATGATGTGCCACAGCAGACTTTTCAATTTGTTTTAATTTTATGTTTCTTTGGTGTTCCTTAAGTCTTATATCCAAATTTCTCTTTGTTTTCCCTATGTATCTTTTGTCACAACTATTACAGTTGATCTGGTAAATCCCCGATTTTTTATTGTATGGGATGGTATTGTTTAGTGGCTTATTAAGCAGGTTTTTTAAACTGTATTGGTCTTGCGGTGCTAGTTTTATGTTTAGTTTCTTGAAGATTTTTTCAAATTTTCTGAAGGCCCAGGGATGGTACGTGAATTTCCTAAATTTCCAGTTGTTTGTGAGTGGTGTTAATGTAGTGGTTTGCGAAATTATCTTGAGCTTTTTTGCATTTTTTGACATGTTCGCAAACCACTACATTAACACCACTCTCAAACAACTGGAAATTTAGGAAATTCACGTACCATCCCTGGGCCTTCAGAAAATTTGAAAAAATCTTCAAGAAACTAAACATAAAACTAGCACCGCAAAACCAATACAGTTTAAAAAACCTGCTTAATAAGCCACTAAACAATACCATCCCATACAATAAAAAATCGGGGATTTACCAGATCAACTGTAATAGTTGTGACAAAAGCTACATAGGGAAAACAAAGAGAAATTTGGATATAAGACTTAAGGAACACCAAAGAAACATAAAATTAAAACAAATTGAAAAGTCTGCTGTGGCACATCATTTTTGGACTGAAAACCACAACATCGGCCTTAATATAAAACTGTTAAAATCTATTAATTCACCAATAGAACTGAATATTTGGGAAAAAATATACATCATCAAAAACAGTAATAAAGTTATTAATTTCGAAATACCAGCATTGAATGAAGTGTTAAAGCTCTGCAACCCTAACACCAGATGGCAGCAGAATAGAGACAGCAGAGAAAAGGAACAAGAGGATAACGTCAGTCACCCAACGGCTGATGATGGGATCGAATGGTCCTGAAAACGTTTCTGCTTTAAAAAAGCAGTTAGTAGTGAAGGTGAGTGTAAATAAGTGACTCAAAATAACCTCAAACATGAAGAATACTTCACTGTCAATAGTGCTTCTATTTTTAATATTCATTGTGTAAGATATCTGAAGCAAAAGTCTATGTGAGCTCCTAATACATCATGCTACTCTTGGACAACAATCAACTTTGTTACCATTTTTCTGCAAACAAGTGAAAGTAATACACACATTTTTCATCCACATACCACAAATTATTTATGTTAGCAATGATATGTAATTTGTTTTTTAACCTGGGATATTAACTCAGATGATGTTAGAATTTTCATCTTTGGCAAACAACTGCACCAGAATGGTAATTTTTAAATATGAAGAATATTTTCATAGCCCTACTATTGTCTTCTGGACCAGTTTTATTTATTTTGTACTTTCCAGAATAAGAAGAAAGTTTCGTTTTGTCTTTATTTGTATCTCCTCTAAAGTTATCTTTAAAGCCCAGTAGTGATGGGCAATAGAATTTTGTAATGTCGCTAGCACAATAAACTTTATTACAAAACATCATGTTACAACCTTATAAACAGAAACATTTAGTACTGAAAAAAAAATGTATAGTGTGATCCCCAGTTTTGAAGTCAGTACCAGCACACCTGAAAACAATAATATTACCCTTAGCATTAAGTATGTTACAAATGTACTGGGATGGCAGTTGGTCAGACTCTCTACAGGATCCATCCGATTGAAATGGCAAAGCAGAAAAAGAAATGCTATGCACAACAAACCATTTAACATAAACATGAGAAGAAATATGTTTCTTTCCCCTGATCATCTTGTTTATTCACTGGTATTCTGAAATACATGTGTTAAAGGAAATCCAGTACAAATACAGAGAGCTCTAAAATTTAAGGTTAACCAAGAAAATCCTGATGTAGCTGTTTTCTTTTTGCCCACTGATACACTATATATTGCTTAGGAGCAACAAGTTAGTATCCCAGAATATAGCAAAAGAAGTATTTCAATAGAATTACCTGGTTTATAATTAGAAAGTAGGAAGCTACCATTTGCTAACGTACAGGATTTGAGAAAATTCTGTGCCTATATTCCTCCTGAATTCTGGCATTACTAAAGGAATACAGAGCATTATTCCTTAAAAAAAAAAAAAACTTAAGATTCCTAGAGCACTAGGCTCTTTAAGGTAGCTTTGGAGGAAGAAAGTGAAGTAGAAGTACCAAAAGTTAAAGAAGGTGGTGAAAACTGAATGGAACAACAAAATCTGGTAAGTATTTGTTCTTATACACAAAGAATAGAAAGGCCAAAGACAGACAGATCTACAGACACATATGTTTAACAAAAATTGTGTTAGTATATTGTTTATAAAGTACAGCTATAATTCTTTTTTATACTAACATCCTCCAACATAATCTCATATTGGATGATGAATGAATGAAATTAGTGAAATGATACTCAAATGAGCCTGAGGTCCATAGGGCTTAAATTTGTCTGATATTTGCCTTCTCAGGATAAGGGAAAAACTGGATAGCTGGATAACTTACTCTGACATTCTAACTCAGGACCTCTTAGATGTGAGGCAGACATGCTACCACCACACTACAGAGATGGGCCTCGCATTTATAATGCTTTATACACATAACTTACTGATAATTTCCCAGTTGACCTTGCTGTCCTAGGAGGATGATATGCATTTGTTATAGCAATGTAACTAATTTTACTATCTGGGTAACAGGCTAATCAATTTCTTTCAGTTATGATAGAACATGAAAGGAGTCATACGTTATATGCAATTGAGACATATTTCTGTTGTTTTAGTCTGGCATGTAGCATTGTGAAAGAAGGCTGTATTTTGTAATGGATGAATTGATAAAGATAAGTTTGAATGGGTGAGTATATTATGCCTACATTATTTGTTAGATTTTCATCATTAGTTGTTACAATAGCCTAAATGCTTAATGTATGTTGTTCATGTACATATAGTCTTCACATTGAGTAATACATGTGGATAGTGAAGGATATTAGGACTATCAGACACAACATTTCTTACTTACACAAAGACGTTTGTGCTTTTTGAGCTTTATTTGGAAAATGATAGTTAATTGGTTGATAAGGGCCTGGGAGACTCCTACATTTATTTAAATGTTCTAGTTTTGTAATTAATGCACCTACACAACCACCTGACTAGGACATCTAATATTACACCTTACTTGATTGCTTGGTGGAGCGACAACTTTTCTGTTCATTTCTTTAGCTCCAAGAATGACTAATTGGCACTTATGTGTTGCAGAGGTCAACCAAACTCTGTGCATCTACTCTCATTACACATTAGACATATTTTTTCCTCGTTAGTTGTACAATATTGAGCACTAGGCTCTTTAAGGTAGCTTTGGAGGAAGAAAGTGAAGTAGAAGTACCAAAAGTTAAAGAAGGTGGTGAAAACTGAATGGAACAACAAAATCTGGTAAGTATTTGTTCTTATACACAAAGAATAGAAAGGCCAAAGACAGATCTACAGACACATATGTTTAACAAAAATTGTGTTAGTATATTGTTTATAAAGTACAGCTATAATTCTTTTTTATACTTTGCCATTGCAAGTATGTTACTATTTCCCACTAACAGGAGCATGATTATGAAATCCTAAGGATTTGGAATAAGTGCATCATCTACCTTGTGATGATGATGTCTTATCAGTGTGTGACAATATGAATCAGATGATTCCAATTCTGAAGATAAACAGAAAATGAAATTTTTAGATTCAGAAGCTGATCCTAAAGAAGATGAAAGCAACCTATGTTATAATAACATGTATTTTGTAGATACCACCATCATCGATGTCATTGTCGTCATAATAATCATCATCATCATAATCATCATCAACAACAAAAACAACACTGACAGTACATTTCAAATTACAAGTTGTATACCTGAGCATCGTAATTTATCATCTTTGCATATAGTGTGATACAAATTATTATGTGTAGTATACTCATACTATGTTTTATTTATCTGTGATTTATCTAGTAAAATAATTCTAATAAATATCATGTTTATTTAAATGGGAACGAAACACAAAAATGAATATTTCATTTGCCACATCAGTTTAATTGTCGTCAAGAATAGACAGCAGTACAGGCAATTTCATCATCCCAAGGTTCTCATGTTACTTGCAGTTGTAGATATGACTTGTGACATCAGTTATTCCACCGAACTCAGACAAGACATGATGTTTTAAATCACAAACAATGTTCACGCGTTAATACCAAATAAGTGATAAGCAGCAGTTCAACATCTGCTTTGCAAATGAGTGAACATAGTCCGTCATGATCAGTTTGAACCTAAGAGATATTATTTTGAAGATATAAACCATTCTGATAGTGATTCTGACACAGTAGGTGTGAACAAAGAATGTGCTGATTGCATGCATTGGTGTAAATTGAAGGCCATTATATGAATAATGTATCCTTTTTGAGGTATGTCTGAGACAAAGGCTGTGATATCTCTCCAAACTTCCAGTATGTATAGAATGTTGAATATGTGCCAAATCGTTTAAGAAGCTGCTATCCAAAATAATTTTCTTCAGAGCATGATAGGGGTTTGATTCGCCTTTAATCTGTAATTTATTTATTTCATGTTCTTCCAACAACTCATCATGTTCACAAAGTTTCCATTCACCATCTTCTAGACATTTATGTTGAGTTTACATGAGGAAGAATTGATGTAAATTTTTCAATTAATATGGCACTGCTCTCGTTACAGTTTAGTACAGCTTACCATAAGTGGTTATTTTGTAGTGGCTTTCCGTTCCATCAACTCTGTGTATTGTTTGTTTACCATTTTAATTTTTTTTCATTAAACCTTTAGACAAATGACAAACATCAGATTCATGTTCTGTGTACTGAGTTTTTAACAGATATCTCATACCTTTATATCTGTTTATGAGACAAATTTTAATTCTATACATTTCCTGTTTCACAAGTGTAATCATTATGCTGTCACAAGCAGCCTTTACCTAATTGCCTTTCACCATACCTCTTTGAACTAGTTCAACATCAATAACTTTGCAAGAATTTAAATCCATGATAGAATACACTAAATACTTGGCTGAAAATCTTGTGGAATTATACTGCCCATCCCCTGCCAACCATATAGGTATACCAAAACCTTTTAATGGATTCAAGTCCTTTTTTCTTTCTTGAACTCAAATTGATGTAATAACTGATGCTACCATGTTTAGAATGGTTTTATTGTGGTTTCAAATGCTTTTTTAGGCCTTCAAAAAATTGCCAAACCCTGTGATTTGCAGGACTTAAATAGCTGAAACAACATACCTATCAGATAATAATGAAGAACTTGATATTAAAGCTTCTCCCTCCAATTTCTTTCCTCATAAATTTTGTAACTTTCAAGTGAATGTAATACTGCAATAACACACTGTTTTAACACAACATATGAAGCTGTATCATCGTTGTGGTGTCCTAGTTATTGGATCGCCATTTGAAGCTGAAGTCGTTGGTGACGTGACGTTGCCCTTCGATGTAGCTCGCCTCGGCTAGTTCTGCATAAGATCTCTTTATCTCGGGTTTGCGTAAGTGTAATGGACAACCCAAGAACAACTTTATATATTATTTATTTTAAATATTTTCGGGAGATATGCCGATTCTATATGTGTATGTAGAGGAATCGCCCTCACATCCACGCAGCGCGACCTCCCGTACTGGTCTCTCGTTGAGTAGTGCCTGACGCTTCTCTCTTACCCACGCTAAGAAGCCGTTCGCTCCATTTGAATGTCATGACGTCATCCAAGAAAGCCTCGTATCTAAAATGCTATTTCCTTTTCCCGCAATTTAGAAATGTCCCTTTCTATTATAACATGTTCTTTTATGAATTTCAAATATATAATTACCTTTTTAGGATTAAACGATGTTTACTTTATATTTTATTAGATATATCGCGCGACTTTTAAGGTTTGTAGAACTGACTTTCGAACTTGTATTTAAACTATGTGGTATGACGTCATGACTCGTTAATTTCAAACCAATAATGCGTTTATTCTACAAATTTAACGACTATTATTTACTCATATCTTGCTCACCTTACAACACTTCCTGCTATATTATCTATTTATGTTATTACTCAATATTTATCGCAAATCTCATATCCGGCAATTAAATTAAAACGTGTCTTTTTCAAAAGCCCATTCGATCGGAAATCTAAATTTCGGTATCAAATGCCCCCATTTATATTATTTTATTATTTCATAATAAAATAATGTAAATGTCTTGCCCGAAAGAAAAATTAAAAATTACTCCTGTATTTTGAATAATCGGCAACACTCCCATTATATACAATTTTCAATTACACTGTTTTTGAAATTGGTTATTAACACATTTTCTCATTAATCTTTTTAACATGACAAACAATTATACACTTGACTTAACATTAATCCTTAAATACTAATTACAATATGTTATGGTTTCTTCTGTGAAGCTTCTATATAAAGGTTAAACTTCAAGAGTCTTTCTTTATACTTCCTTCTTTTAGTTCATGTTTGCTCACTTCGCTCTCACTATCACTTGCACTGTGATTTTTCACTTTTGTTATTGTAACACATATCTGTACTATATCCTTTAAGCACTAAAATGTACATATATTTATATAAATCCATTACACTCTTCATACAAGTTCTTTCTTTGTCTTGCTGTGATAACTATCTATACATCTAAATATTTTAACAAATGTTTACAAAGTAAATATTCTGTTTTCTCTCTATGCGGAGATGAACAATTTAACAATCTTTCTGAAGCTGTTATTGTGAGCTCTATACAATATATTTTTAAGCTCTTGGTAGTAGATAGCAATTCACATTCTGCATTTTTCATGAATATGTAAGTACCTGACCAATATATGGTTTTCAAGTAAGCTAACATTTACAATTTATCTCAAAGCTGATTGGGCGCCAATAGACAAATGACACTTCCAATTTTTTTTTTACATTAAATCAAGGTTCCAAGGCACCACACGGTTTCTTGTATGGTCGAAGGAGTTGTTTATGCCATCTTCCCAGACATTTTTCATTTTTAACATCTTTTAATTCATAGGTATGATAACCAAATTTTGATATAATTTCTGCAGGACCTTTATATAACAATTCCATCCTTTTGTTCCTACCTCACAAGGCACTTGATAACTTATGGTCTTTAACTAGTACCCAATCGCCTATCTTAGGTTCCCATTTATGTTTTCTACTCTTTTTCTTTAATTTTCGCTTCTCTGCCTTTGTCTTGATTCGTTCAAAAGCAATTTTCGCTCTTTCTTCTTCACTTAACTGAATGTCATTAATTTTCAGTGTTTTTGGTACCCCGATCAATATTGGTTCTGGTTCAATTCCTAACATTAATTTTATTGGTGCAAACCCAGTAGTTACATTAATGGTGTGATTGATAATCTTTTCTATCAATGGACAATATTTCACCCAATCCTTGTGATTATGATGTGTAAGTACACGTAAATAAATTCCTATATCTCGGAGGACACGTTCTGTTGGATTCCCTGATGGAAAGTATGATAAACAATAATTTAGTTTTCTCGAGTCTAATGTCACCCTAATCTTTCCATTGGCCTTATTTACAATACATAGGGGATTCACAAATTCTGAATTCGAAATTTCAATAACCTCATCTTCTAACATTGACTTTATAACTGCATCTACCTCTTCTCTTATTGTACTAGGGATAGCTCTCGCTTTATGTGTAAAAGGTTTGATGGGTATCATCTCAAACGAATGAGTATAAATATTACATTTACCAGGTTTCTCAGAGAATACTTCTTTATTTCGGATTAATATTTCAAACAATTTATCCCTCTGTTGTTCATTTAGTTGATCAGCCTGAGTTACTTTTTTCCTCAACAATTCTTCTAAGTCTTCACTACTCTCCCTATCATAGTACCTAGTTGCATCAGAAACCCTCAAATTGTCTATGAAATCATTTTTATCCCATTCTACATTTTCTTTATTATCGACACTGTACTCTTTGACATTTACTTCAGTTAATTCCATAGCTCCTACTTTAACATATTCTACAAAGAATGTATCCCCTTGGATTTCTTCTTCCTCTTTTTCTCTTACAATAGTTTCTGAACTACTATCTTCCACAAAAGGCACTATAATGGTCTCATCTTCAACTTTCATTTCTAGAATCATGTTTTTAAAATTCACCACAGCTTCCCAGGCATAAAGACAATCACAACCTATTATAATATCTGTAACAAGTCTTCCTACAATCAGAAATAAAATTCCAAGTATTCTCCCATTTATTTCAATATTTATCATTGCTTGAAATTTTACTCTCTCTTTTCGTTTTCCCACAGCTAGCGAGCAATATATCCCATTAACTGGTAAAGACATTACTTTAAAACCACTACTTTGTAAATTATCATAAAAATTTTGTGAGCATACTGTGCTATTTGATCCCGTATCTATAATTGCATTGTATTGTTTTCCATTTACTCCAATTTTGATTTTAGGTGGATCTCCTACTTTTTCGTTTTCGTCGTTTCTATTTTTCCATTCTCTTTTCTTTTGTATCATCATTTGCCTTCCAGGACTATTTATTTCCGAGTACTTATCACAATCATTACTAGGATACCCAGTTCTCACTGAAGGCGCGTTTGACCGGGTCTGGCGTTTCCCTGATTTTTAGGTATTGCTCCTGTACTATTTCCCGAATTGTTACTTCTGTTTTCCTGCATTAAATCGGGGTTACTTCCTACCATGTTTTTGACCGTGTTAATGGCCTCGACCATTTCCGCATTTTCGGGGGAATTTCGTCCATTTGAATACCTTTCTCCCTGTCTTGGTGACCTCGGTCTAAACTCATTATCTCCGTTTGTCCAATACCCATCATTTGAATTTCTACTATGTCCAAAATAACGTCCCCGTCTACCTCGATCAAATCTATTTGTATTCATATAATTCACCCTTATATTTCTTCCCCTTTGATTACCATTTCTATTTTGGTGACGCCCTTCCTGGTTATATCTACCTTGATTTTCCCACCGGAATGATTCCATCCTTGGTACTGGTCCTTTATATCTTTCCCTAACCTCACTTCTATTCTGATAATACTGTGCCCCTTGCCCGAAAGAATTTACAGTTTCTTTTTCTTCATATTTATTTCCAAATGCGTGTTTTGGCTTATTGACTTCTAAGGCTGATAATAATTCGATCATAGCTGCAATGCTATCGGGTCGGGCTATGATTAGGTAGTGTTGAAGCGTTTCCGGAAAATGTGGAGTAACTATATTTATTAGATCTTTTTCATCCAAGGGAGGATCCAACATCTTCGATTTTCTCGCTATTCTCATAAAATAGTTGACCATCGATTCCTCCGATCTAGGATTAAATTTTCCATTGCTTAATTCAACTCTAATATTAGCCTGCCTACTAGCTCCCCAATATCTGGTTAAAAAGATGTTTCTAAAGGTCCTGTAATCATTATTGTTACCCATAGAAAGGCCTAGCCAATTAGCAGCATTACCCTTTAGGCATTTTCTTACTATCACCATCTTGTACTCCTCTGGTATACGTTTCACCGTGAAGTACTCTTGTAACCCTTCTAAAAAGGCTTTAGGATCATCTGAATCTTCATTTTCAAAAACTGGAGGTGTCATTTCATTTAAGACATGGTTAGGCCAATGTAAATTTGAATTATCACCTATCCCTGCACTATTTCTGAGATCAGAATGAGAATTACTGTTACCTCTATTTTGCATCGAAATGTTAGCTGATACACCTGGTATTGCCTCGTTTCTTGCAACTTCATTACTAAGATTGTTGTGATTACATGCATTTTCATTTAATTTCAAATTTTCTAAGGCCTCTTTTACCTGAGTAATTTCTGTTACTACTCCTTTTATTTGGTCTGTAACATCCTCCAAATTTCTAGCCTGCCTTTCACTTTCTACATCAGATCTTTCTATTCTAACTTTACACCCCTGTAACTCTTCTCTAATTTCTTCCCTTTGTTTGTCTAATCTATATGTTACTTTTTCCCTTTCTTTATCTAATTTTTCACTCACTTGTTGACCTAATTTCTTTTCAGAATTCTTTACTTCTTGCCTTATTGTCTCTAATTCTCCCTTAACCTGTTCTCTATTTTCTTTTACTTCACTACTGACTTTATTAATTTCCTCCCTAACTTCTTCCCTAAAGGTTTCGAAAACTCTCCTCTGACTCTCCAATTGCATTCCCAATTCCTGTTGTCCCTTTTCTAATTTCTGTCCTAACTCTATACTAGTTTCGTCTATCTTACTCATCTTTTGACTTAACTCTGTTCTTAATTCTTTACTATTTTCATCTATCTTTCGACTTAACTCTGTACTCATCTTTTTCATTATCTTTTGAAACATATTCTCTATTTCTGACATAATTGCTGGCCTTTCTGAATTAGTACTAAACATTTCTGAACTACCTCTAGGTGTTTCTCTAACGTTCTGATCTTCTAATTCTTGGCATATTCTGCTACCAATTACATTCTGATTAAATTCTTCCATCCTACTTACACTTTTCTCAATTTCCGGACTGTCAAAACCTATAAAATCTGTGTCACTGTCTTCCATTTCTAAGCTATTTACATGTGTTTTTCTACTCACCAAAATTTTCAATATTTTCACTATTTCACTTTAACTGCACTTAAACTTGTTCACTATACGTTTCACAGATGTTGACACGCTGGGCACCTTCTTGTCTGCTGGCTCGATGCTGATCTGGTCGTCTTGGGGGTTGGTCCATTCTTCCGGCGCCACACGTTGGGAAGCCAATTTGAAGCTGTATAATCGTTGTGTTGTCCTAGTTATTGGATCGCCATTTGAAGCTGAAGTCGTTGGTGACGTGACGTTGCCCTTCGATGTAGCTCGCCTCGGCTAGTTCTGCATAAGATCTCTTTATCTCGGGTTTGCGTAAGTGTAATGGACAACCCAAGAACAACTTTATATATTATTTATTTTAAATATTTTCGGGAGATATGCCGATTCTATATGTGTATGTAGAGGAATCGCCCTCACATCCACGCAGCGCGACCTCCCGTACTGGTCTCTCGTTGAGTAGTGCCTGACGCTTCTCTCTTACCCACGCTAAGAAGCCGTTCGCTCCATTTGAATGTCATGACGTCATCCAAGAAAGCCTCATATCCAAAATGCTATTTCCTTTTCCCGCAATTTAGAAATGTCCCTTTCTATTATAACATGTTCTTTTATGAATTTCAAATATATAATTACCTTTTTAGGATTAAACGATGTTTACTTTATATTTTATTAGATATATCGCGCGACTTTTAAGGTTTGTAGAACTGACTTTCGAACTTGTATTTAAACTATGTGGTATGACGTCATGACTCGTTAATTTCAAACCAATAATGCGTTTATTCTACAAATTTAACGACTATTATTTACTCATATCTTGCTCACCTTACAACACTTCCTGCTATATTATCTATTTATGTTATTACTCAATATTTATCGCAAATCTCATATCCGGCAATTAAATTAAAACGTGTCTTTTTCAAAAGCCCATTCGATCGGAAATCTAAATTTCGGTATCACATAGCATTGTCCATTTAATGTAATGAGAAATTGTTTTTATTCCACATCTACTTAAAACATGCACCTTGAAAGGTGGAACTGGAGCTGTCCTGGCAACAATGAAATATTCTGCTGTAGCTTCACATCCATGTATGATGCAACACTCTCCTTCTCCTCCTTTTTTTTCCTTGTTATCACTTGTATAAAACCTGAAATACCAGGCTCGTAGAAATTTTGATTCAGCCTATCCTGACCTTCCTCATTATTGCTTGTTTCATAGATGCTTTAGGTTCCAACAATATATCGTGGCTATATTTCCTTACGAATTCAGTACCTAGTTGACACTTTACTTCTGAATTCTTTTTTTACATTTTTTTAATCACCTTCTATTCTGGATTCTCCTTCATTACTTTTATCACCATTTCCTTTGTTCTCAATTTTATTGCAAGTAACATTACCACATAATTCAGAAACAATGCTTTTATCACTTCTATCCTCATATCGTTCTGTTCTTTGTTGTTTGCTCTTGGTTGAAGATGGTGAAGGATCAATTAGTGTCTTACTAGACCTTGAAGTATCTTCATTTTTCCTTATAGTAGGAATAGTTCCAAGTTTTAATAAAGGTGGCTTTTTAATAAATATGTCTCCTCATAATTGTGCTCTTAGAATGAAAGGAACATAAACAAGTGCTGCAACCAGGCAAAAAGTCTTTTCTTTTGCAAAATTCTACTCATGTTCTGTATCTTTTGGGAGATTTGTCTCTGTTTCAAAATGAGTGAAAATGAATTCCTTTCTATGTTGCACTTCTTACATAGCAGCCATATGTGCATCATTAGGGCATTTTGTGTTTTACAATATTACATTGTTTGTATAATACTAAACTGCCTCTGTAGCACCACCATAAAGCATGCTGTCCTTGAACTTCAGTAGCAACAAGAACAATTTATGAAAATGTATTAGTGTACATGCAGCAGTAAGTAAGCTGTGAATTTTCATGTACTAGCATCATGCAGAGGAGTTGATTACGTGTGAGGCATTTAGTATTTCACTTGTACAGTGATAATGGTATTGCTTAGGAAGAAAACAATCTTACCACTGCATTTCAAAGGCCATAACCTTAATTTAGGAAGAAACATGATTTATGTGTTTTGTTCCCCTTTAAGCTAAATGAGAGTGAATCATGGATTGAGCCATCCTTACAGTGTCAGAAAAATAAGCATTTGTACTTATAATCTGCTTCTCAATCTCCTGCTATGAAAATTTTCAAGAAGAAATATGGAAGGTGTTAAATCAATACAATAGGTATAGTTCTTACAGGATATATGAAAAAATAATCATATTGTCCTCACATCCTTCCACAATGATCACCTATTTTAAGAAATCTAACAATCAACTGTCCTACAACCTCTTTTGTATATGCACTTATGCATCTATGGATTAAATGGTGGTAATTGAAAATTTTGGAAACAAGATAACAAATAATCCTTCACTGTGAGTTGATAGGATAGATTTATAAGGTGTCAGATTCAAAGAAGCACCCCCATACTTTAAATATAAGCGGTGATATAGAGCAGAGGTGGTGAGGAGTCTTATAACTATGAATTTTCCTAAACAACTGCAACTAGTATTAAGTGATCCACAGTGTAGAAGGTGCTGCTTTGGCCAGAATAACCTAGCTAATAGATGCAGAAAATACTAAGTTTTGTTTTGGTAGATTTAATCATTTTGTAAAAATGTCAATTTTTTTAGTAATGTAAGTGGCAACACTGAGCTGATAGGATTAGTCCTCGCACATGTCAGCAGCCCGTGTTCTACAGACCAGCATGTGCTTCAAGGCCAGCACTGCCCTCAGTTGTAAACAAAACACCAAACTAGCGTGTGCTTCCAGGGAAGTAATGACCTAAGATGTAAACAAAACATTCGCCCAGTGCATTTACCATATTGCTGAGGTGGCATTTGGGCACATACACATGAATCAAAATGTTATGCCAGATGGTGCGAATGTTATTGAAAAGATGTATATGTACAAGTAATAATGAAGATTCAGTTTTCTATAGTTACAGAAGCACAAAAATGAAACAATCGAAATCACATATTTTAGGGTTAAAACAACAATGACATAAAGGGATACAGACTGTCCCAATAATGCACATTGTCATCATCATTCATTATGAGCTCAAACAATACGAATTACTTTGAATACACAAATAAATAGAAGTCTTCCTTTTAATTTTCCTAAAAGAATGGTAGCTAACCAAGCTGAAATAAAACTAATGGCCTTGTCATAAACGACAGATAAAGCTACCATCCCACCCACAAATGCTTATACCTGGTACAAGAAAATGCCGCCTGCCTTTCCCTTCCCCCTCACTTTTAGTAATGCCAAGTAATACCTCTCCTAACCTTCCTTTCATCTGAAGCTCAACTAACATGAGAACACATGACATGGTGTTGCAATTTTTCCCTTATAAACAAAATTTTGTATGACATTTTAACTTTAAATTGTGACTAAATTCATTTAAATTGAAATAAAAGACTATTACAGCATTGTTCACTCAAAGTTACGTGACAGTTTATGAAATAACAAGCCATTTATATAATGTTGTTAAGAAGCTAGATGGCTCCAAATATTTGACACAAATTATTCCTTTTTTGGCGAAATGGCTCTTTATAGTAAACAATTGTATTGGACATATTTTTTACACCCATCCTTGGTTAGCTAGATTACAATCCTAAGTCATGCAAATGCACATAATTACTTTTTGTGCTTGCTTCAGTTAATAAACAGAATTAAAAGAGAAACAAAGTTTTACTTACAGTTCTTAGGTCGAGCTGTATGAGGTTTGGTGGGATCACTTGGTTCACCAGCACCAGCCTTATTCACAGCCCGTATACGAAATTCATACTGATTGCCCTCAATCAGGTTTGGAACTTTGCCTGTGGTCACATCTCCCTCAACTTCTGCACATTTTTCCCATGTTGGACTAGAAAAAATGAATAAAATTGATAGTATAATAATAATAATAATAATAATAATAATAATAATAATAATAATAATAATAATAATAATAATAATAATAATAATAATAATAATAATAGTAATAATAATAATAATAATAATAATAATATTAATAACAATAATAATAATAGTAATAATAATAATAATAATAATAATAATAATAATAATAATAATAATAATAATAATAATAATAATAATAATAATAATAATAGTAATAGTAATAATAATAATAATAATAATAATAATAATAATAATAATAATAATAATAATAATAATAATAATAATAATAATAATAATAATAATAATAATAATAATAATAATAATAATTAAGGCAGGAACTTTGGGCACCAAAACATTGGAATGAGGCGGGTACAGGTTGCCTGACTCTGAACTATACAACCTCGCGATCCGCTGCCGTCCTGATGTACAGTCACGTTCCGAGGTGTTCCGTTGTCATCTAGTTGCATTCAGCGAAGGTGTGTTACAATGCCGCCAACAAAGAATGCAACGTTACATGTGATTGATCTCCGGTAGCAGATCTGTTTACTAGGAAATGAGTGTATGAGAGTGCATATTTCTAGCTATAGGTGAGTTATGTGACAACATTGTGTATTTTAAACGAGCCTAGCATCCTTGTCATACTCGGAAACTAGGCATAAACACCGCGCGGGAAGCACAAAATGATTACGCTACGCATTCCTAAGACTTGCCTTCTTGTCTTGCACACAGTACCAAAGGTCGGAATCAGGTGTAGCGTGCTCTACCGACATCCTTCTCCCACCCTCAGTTCTTAGTAAACAATACAATACAATACTAATTCTATGGACTCGGCGTAGCAAACTTCATAGGTTTGGTGTCTAATAATAATAATAATAATGATAATGATGATGATGATAATAATAATAATAATAATAATAATAATAATAATAATAATAATAATAATAATAATAATAATAATAATAATAATAATAATAATAATAGTCATAGTGATACCGATAGTGACACTGATAATGATAATGATGATGATGATGATGATGATGATAATAATAATAATAATAATAATAATAATAATAATAATAATAATAATAATAATAATAATAATAATAATAATAATAATAATAATAATAATATCAACAACAACACTAACACTAATAATAATGCATCTACATTTTTTTTTGAAAGGGGAGACAGTATTAGAGTCGGAAATTAGAAAGAGTTAGCTTATTTTGCCGGGAGAGGAAGAAGGGAGGTGGAAAAACTTAACAAGAAAGGTTTGAGTGGCTTTTTGTGCTAGGAGTTAAAGAGAAGGTTAAGGAGTTCCGATTTATGCACCCCCATTAGTAAAGTAATTTGCAGAGCTGCCGCCGATGGAGGGAGCGGGTAAGGAATTTGGTCTGGGTCATGACCATGACACAAGGCCCTGGTCATGACACGAGGGAGGTAGATGGTGAACTTTTATTAGCATTAACTGTGCACTTTTGCGCTTTCTGCGGAGAGTGTGTAGATGGTTCCGAGGAACTGCGATGTCGGCGGTGAAACTTGGCATGAAGTTGACTGGTTGTGCTGAGTTGGAGTTTATGGTGGTGAACCATGTCTACCAGTGGAGCCGTTGCACGGCATAATTGTGCACATATTACTACATGGTAAGACTTCATGATTGAAGATGCTGTTCAGCAGTACATATTCCTGGCGTTGTGGCTGCTGCTGTGGTGCCTATTGTTGTTCCTTTTGGCAATGGTGTTGTAGTTCTGTAGCTGTGTGTTCTGCTCAATGTGTAGGTGCTGAAGTCTGTGTGCTAGCTTCGTTAGTGGTGGTTGCAGTTCTGCTCTCAATCCTGTACAGATTTCGCTGGATGGATTCCAGTGTGTCTGTGTTGTTTAGTTCAGTTGTAGCGGTGCATAGTTGTTGCAATAGTTAGGCTGCAGCATTAAATCCTCTGGTGTGTTGTAGCAGTTGGCGTTCAATTGGTCCAGTCTTTTGTTGTGTGCCCGCCGGAGAGGGTTGATTTTGAGCCTGAGTTGCCGAACGTCAGTCTGTAGTGATGTGATTGCTGTGGTGTTTTGGAGTTCTAGCCCAGAGGATAAGGCATCCTGGAGTTGCCTCTATGCAGTAGCGATGTAGGTTGTGGTGTTGGCGATGGTGGTCACGGCTGAAGTCAGTTGCTGCAGAGCTTCCTCTACCCTGCCCAGGCGTTGGTGAAGACTTCGGACTTCCAGACATAAGTCCTCTGCCTTGTTCCTGGACAGCGGTGCTGCAGCGTAGGAGGGAGTCGTCTGTTGCAATGGTGGTGATGCTGTGCTGGTTGGAGCTGGTCAGCAGAGAGGCTGTGAGGCTGCGGTGGCTGGTGCTGGTTGCGTGAACTGGGCCCGTGGATAGAAAGGGCACTGCGCCTGGCCTGTAAAATGGCCGAAGATATTGTCGGTGGCACAGCACTGACGTCGTCTGTGAAGGTCATGGCTGGTGCAGTCCTGTGTAAGGCTATGAGCCCCACAGTAGTGGCACCTAGGCGCAGCATTGCAGGTTGTGGCATCGTGCCCAAAATGATATCAGCAGCGGCAGGGCACATGACGAGTAGTTCAGCCGGGCTCTGCGCACAGGCGCCACCCAAGTAGGGGCAGGCCCGCACTCAAAGCGGCTTCACGGTCCCCGGTGTTGGTGAAGATGATGTGCTGTGGGAGGTGATGATACTAGTGGCCCTCATTGCTGATGACCACACGTGTTGTGCTGTGCAGAGGACATGCCTTGCCGGGATGTCCCTTGATACTCCGCGGAATATGACACTGAGTCCAGTGAAGGGCACAGTGTGAGCTGGCGGTGGCAGTGGGTTGGCCGGGAGATGGTCTGTAGCCGGCGGTGGTACTGCCGGGGACTCCGGGATTGGCACTGCCCGACTGGCAGGCTCTCTTGCTGCGGCGTGGCAGGTTGCCCAGTTGGAGCACTGGTGGTGCTCTACTTAGGACCAGACAGAAATGCAGCTGCTGCGGTGACTGTCTTGGCATTTGTAGTGAGTGTGTCAGGGTTACAGGCGACGGCGGCGCTTTTATCAGCTTGTGGAGCCGATATGGCCCCAGTGGCTGGTGAAGGTCTGAGATGAGCTTTCATCCTACCCATCCTGGTGACGGCTCTGAAGTAGTTGCCAAGGCCACACACCAGATCTTCCGCACCCGAATATGGGAAAGAAGCAGCAAAGAGCAGCACAAAGGCCGTGCACAAGACTTCTGTCTTGGCGTGAAGCGCCACGTCAGCGCCACCAGAGCGCAGCATCACAGAGTGAGAGTTGTTACCAGCCAGTCCCGTGTCATCACTCATGCCTGAGTCTCCCTGCGAGCAGTTGCAGAGGAGCCAGCACTCACGCCATCGGAACCACAAGCATCAACGCCACCACTGCGAACCCAGCATCGCCAGCCAATGGTGCCACTGCACCCACAGCATCCTCCTGGTGGCATAGTGCAGTAGTGTGCGGAGTTCCACAGGGTTTTCTGTGCCATTACCTGCTGTCTGCTGCCAGGCAACTGTGGAATTCCATCATCAGGGCCATGAGAATCTACACTGACTGTGGTCCAACCATGATGGTAAGGTTGGAGTTTGCAGACCTAGGCGGCTGGGAAGCTGCCTTGACATGGGGCTGCCTGCGCATCAAGTCCAGCAGAACAGATTACCTGGTCCCTTGCCGCCACTGCTGCCAGTTCAGCCACCAGGCTGAGACCTGATCTGCTAGCCCATGGTACTGCTACTGTGGTGCCCAGGCCTTAACAGCAAGATGCAAAGGTCACGACCTACGCTGGTAATGTGCCCCCTTTAATGGCTTCAGCCACTACACAGGCCAAGCACAGTGCCCTCTCCATCCTCGCTGGACGGCCCAACAAAGCAGTTCACCACCACAACGATGACAGGACCATCTACTAGCAACAATAACCACCGGAACAACTCCAACAGCTTCAGCCACTCCAACATCGCGAGAAACACAGAATACACCACCAGTCGCGGCTGTCAGCCAGGAGCTACGGGGCGCGGTTCAGGACCTCCATGCTGAGTTACTGAACGTCATCATCCGCCTGGCTGCCATAGAAGAGACCCTCGCCTCCATCTCTGCTGCAGCTTGCATCATAATTATGAAGAACATTGCAGAGGTTCTCAAACCAATCAAGCAGAAGCTTCACTTGCTCGAGATCTCAACTGCTACCACCACCACCCATGAGGCCCGGACTCAAACTCGCCAAAGCAAAAAATCATCACCAGCTCAACAACAAGAACCACCACAGTTTGCTCCAGGATGAGTAAACTCCAGGGGCATTCACATCCATGATGGACGCCCCTGCATGGAGCTGTCAAGTAATGAAGTGCTCGAAACATCCTGACTGACGCCAAGACTCACAACCATGATCATTCCAATCACCAATCATGACCATCTTCATCACCCACCATACACTTCTGAGTTCACCACTCACCACTATCACCAGGACTAGCTACCAGGGGGCATTTAGGACTTAGCTAATTTCACTCACTGTTACTGCCACTGGCAGGCAGCTTTCATCTTTCACCACTGTATGCACAGGTGCTTAATGCGGTATTGCAACATTGAGGTTTCGACCTCAAGACTTCCGGTGGGGTTTTTAGTACCTGGGTTCGAAGCCAGGGTAGGAGTCCTACACTCGCATGCTTGCATGCGGTAAGGGCATAAGTTGCCTTTTTCCCCACCATAAAAAAGAAAAAGGCCCAGTCACAACTCCCACCTAACAATAGTGCATATGTGGAGAGTGAATTGGATATAGTGCAGTGAGTGAGCTGGGATGCATATTTTTGGTATGCCCAGTGTAAGCACATGTGTGTATGTGAATGTGTGCATGTGTGCATCTCTGTGTGTGTGTGTGTGTGTGTGTGTGTGTGTGTGTGTGTGTGTGTGTGTGTGTGTGTGTGTTTGTGTGTGTGTGTGTGTGTGTGCGCGTGTGTGTGTGATGGGATATAGTTTTGGTATGCCCAATAGTGAATGCATGTGTGTATATAAATGTGTATATGTATAAACAAATGAAACAAAACACTCAAAAAACAATCAATGATTACAAGCAAAAACTGTTCTCGGTGACCTAAAGATGATCACTATATGGGCTTTTGATAAGCCCAAAAACTGTAAATATGTTAAATATTGATAATTATAAGTTAATGATAATTGTAGCCCCTAAGCCGGGCCTGTTGTACCGGCACCAGGCAAAACGTTCTCAATAAACAAATCCGTAAATCTGTAAAATCTGTCATTCTCTCAATCTTTTGATTCTGAAGAGTGTACAATGGCAGAAAGCTCAATGTTTATAAATCTGATACGGCTGATCACTGTGAAGCCTTGATTAATATTTTATTAGGTACAAAATTAACTTAGCCAGATTATTTGTTTTAAGTTTGGGAAATTATAAATTAACTGATATATTTTTCATGATAATTAACAATAGGTGTAATAGGAAAGATAACAGAGGGATAGTATTTAGCAGGTGATTGACAAACATACTTGCTGAATAAAATATTCAGCTTTCAGTATGAACAATATTTTTTTAGCATGTATCAAATTGCATATTTAAACCCTTAAAATTACTTAAAAGAGTTGAAATACAAACCAGAATTTATCTCGTTTTTCAATAATATATCCTGTAACAGGAGATCCACCATCCTCACTAGGCCTGGTCCACTGCAGCTCCACAAAGTCCTTATCATAGTCTTTGATATCTGGAGTACCTGGCTTACTGGGTTCATCTTAAAAGTAATGATATTCAATTAATTGTCAGCAAAATATAATACAGCACTATACACTGTTTTTTGTTTGTTTTGTTATTATCCTACAACGTAGTGTTATATCGGATGGTACTATATATTGCTCTATTATTACATGGACTTTTGGTAATCATAAAAATAAATATGGCTGCCATTTCCTATTTTCACATTATTTTCTATAAGATCACTGCAAGGAGTAATAATGTAAATCCTAAGGTACTTTTAACACCATATGCTTCTTAGGCAAGAAGATGTTACCTAAAATTTTGACACCAGGAAAGTATTCTAAAGATATTATAATTCTGATAAAGGATAAGCAGTGAGCTTTGTATAAGTATGAATACTGAGTTTTAAAGCTGTTTACAATCATGTTGAAGAATAATTGAGTATTACCACAATAAATGACATAATGAGATATTTAAATTCTGGATTAGAAGTATAAAAACTAATACAAAAAAGCATTACATGAATCAAAGGCGATATAGATAAATATGCAAAACAAAAAGAAACTTACTGAAAGGATTTTTGGCCTCAATTGCTTGTGTAGTGGTAAGAGGTTCAGATTTGCCTTGCTTGTTTACTGCTCTAACACGGAACTTATATTTATGGCCAGGTGTGAGGTCATCAACTTCAAATTTGGTTACAGGACCATCTGTTTCTCCTGCTGGAACCCAGCGACCTGTAGCTTCATCCATTTTTTCAATAACATATTTTTCAACAGGTTGCCCTCCATCATCTGCAGGCGGATTCCAATTTAATTTGCAACCTTCTGCATGGACGTCTGATACTTTAAGTGGTCCTCCAGGTGGGCTAGGCTTATCTAAACACAATTATTTATTTTAAATTACACACTTTAACTGAGCAGACTACATATTGATATATTTCAAACTTATACAGAAAAAATTACTTGTGGCAATCACTTAAGCATATAAGTATATTATTGTTTTAGAAACCTAAGTTACTTATGATTGTCTCATGATCCTACGTTAACATTAAAGTTCCCTATAGAATGATCTTCAGGGTTTATGATATAACTCGTCAGGGGCAAATAAAAAAAAAATTGTCCCTTAAAAAACAAAAATTGTGCACCTAAAGTGAATCAAATACAACAAAACCACCATCCCCACTACTACCACAAGTGCTGCTGCCACCAGTATTTCCACCAAAACCACATCCCTCTTAACATACAGAGATGGCTATGTGAAAAGCATGGTGCCAAGAGCTTTAAGCAATATGGAAATTATAGGTTGTGCGAGACGTGGTGCTAAATTACAATTAATGTTAGCATGCATGCAGATTGCAATAACCTTTATTTATTTATTTATTTATTTATTTATTTACTGTTGCCCATAGATATTGTACAGTCTTTCAAGCACCAAAATGAAAAAAAAAAAAAAAAAATTAATGAGATCTTAGATGTTACAAATGATGTACTGAAATGTGCTGATATGAGGAACAGCTGTTTAAGTTGGTAGGCTGGCACCAGTCCTCTGCCATGCCCTCAGTTCAAACCCCTGTCAGTTATTCCGGTGCATTTCTTGAAAATTTTGAGTTTATAAAAAATGACACAAAAGTTTTGATTACAATACCATATCCTTTAAAATATTTTCATCACAAATGAAATGTAGGATATCTTGAATTTTTGGGGAATAGCCTCCAAAGTCGTCTTCATTCTGGATGGCTTTATGCATAACTGATAAACTGAAGGAAATAGACCCCTTGTTCTTCTCACCGATCCCCTAAACCAAGTCCCAAAGTTGTAACATCAAATCTGTTAGAGACAGACACAGCCAAATATGTGGTGTTGGCAATCATTCGATTTGGGTCAAATTTTTCCCTATCCCTCCCCCTTGTAATTCTTACCTATGCCAAGACCTTTATTCACCGGTCATTGCTTGTATGTCTGACATGAATACAAACCAATAGGAGATTGGCACATGCAGAACTGCAAAGGTACACCCAAGATGGGTGTGGAACACAAATGGTGAAAAGGTTCTGCCAACATTAAATAAATAAACATACTAAAAGGCACTAACAGCATCAGCACATTTCCGTGCACCAGACTGTACATAAAACTGAAGCTGAGTCTATGCTAGGAAAAAAGGATAACCTGCTTAAAGATAAACTACCTAAAAGACAAACCAGTGACTTTTACAAATTTACCATACAATTATGATCTACCAAATAACTGTATAAATAACAAAGTTGAAAATGCAAATAAAGAATTAAAACCTCTCAGTGCAAGGTCTCCAAAATTTGTCAGTAAATCTTCAAAAGATGCACAGAGAATATTGTACTACTCAATAAACAAAATCTGAAATACATCCTTTCTTTTGTAGCTGTAGAAGAATCCAGGTTAACAGCACACTTTAATTATTATCTGTGGAACTTACCTAAAACTGTAACTTCAACTTCAGCTGTATCCTTTCCATTGATATTCTCTGCTGTTATAGTATATCTGCCTGATTCTGCTCTTGTTGCCATGCGCACATTGATTTTGGTGTTGTATTCGGAGTGCTGTACCTTAATTCTATCTGTTGATTTTATTTCCTTTCCTCGAATTAACCACTTTGTATCTGGAGGTGGTTCACCAGAAACTTTAACATCATAGCCAAAGTTCTGCCCTGCTTTGATTCTAATTTCAATAAGATTTGTCCGATCAATTTTGGGTGCAAGATTGCGAGGTTTGGCAATTATAGTTGGTGTAGCATCACTAGGTTCACTGGGTCCAGCTTTGTTCACAGCACGAACTCTAAACTCATATGGTTGTCCTTCAATTAAATCTGGAACTGTAGCAGAAGTTTGGCTTGCTGGAACCTCTAAGGCTTTCTCCCATTGACCATACTTATCCTTCTTTTCAACTATGTAACCAGTAATTGGTGATCCTCCATCTTCTTTTGGTGGAGACCATTTAAGATCTACATGATCTTTATCCCAATCTGTAGCTTTCAAATCGGTAGGCTTTCCAGGTTCATCTGTTTGAATTAAAACATTGTCAATCAATGTTCAAGATTTCATGGTCAAATAGCATACATTATAGATGCATAATCCTTTCAGGAATAAAACTCAATAAGTTCATAAGAAAACTGTGCATTTACCATTATGATAGGACATATAACTATGTAATGAGCAAGGGTAATATTATATTAAGTCTCTTCATATATCTATAAATTCCTAGGGATTAAAGTTTATGAGTACTCAATTAAATGGCTAAGTGCACCTTAATTATCACTAAATATGAAAAGGAAGCTGTCAAGCTATCAAATAAACGGGACTACTAAATAAAATTATGTCCATTTACTCTTTGAAATTGATTGGGGATGTTTTCTATATAAAACAAGTTCATATTGTTAAAGTATGTCTTGCAAATGACTCTTCAAGGCCAAAAAAATCATACCTTTCACTAGTGACAAACAGTAGACTTTATAGCTTTCAAAATATAACTTTTATTTAGATAAGCCACTGAAATTAATGTTCATATATGCTGGGATTTTAAAAGCAGGAGCATGGCTCATACCAAGGGGAAATCTCTGAAAATCTGAACATTTAAGAATGTTTGTGTTAAAATTATATGATACATCTAATATCCTTATTTATCTGTTAATATAAGATGCAAATTAATTGTAACTGTAATTGCAAGTGGTTTATGTTTTGGCAAACAAAGAGCAGCCTTAGAAGAGGAATTTTTTCAAGTTGACAATGTACACCTGTGGTTAAAAAAAAGAAAAATAGCCATGTCTGGAATACTAAATTCATCTAAGTCCTACATGGCAGTGCTTGTTGATGCCATCCACACTACAGCAGCAACAAATTGTGACAAGTTCCAGATCTTAATATTACTAACCCATAAGATCAATCAAGGCACTTTCCCATGAACAACTCAAGACGAATTTGGCATCCAGGCATGACTGATTTCTTTTTTTGTACACAGGGGTACATGCTTGCTGCACATGAATGAATGGCCTGTTTCAAATTATGGACATTTTTTGTGTTGGGCATAATATTGATGTAATTGGTACCTGTTTTAGTTAGGAAGAGAGCTTGTACTTTGTCTTGTGTGATAGTTTTATAAATATAAAATCTTTAGGAGTTGAATTTTGTATATTAAAATTAATATTATTTTATATTATGAACAAATTGCAAACCTTTAATTCTTAAAGGTATCACTCCTCCTCACGATGAATTCAAATTGCTAGTAACTGAAATTATAACTAAATGCACTACTCATATGTAAAATTACAGCTAACAAAACAAGCTGTATTACATCCAGGAGAGGCATTACATGCTTACTAATTATACTGTATTATTTTTATATGTAAGATACACTTCAGTTTTTCTCACATTTATAGAGAATTCAGATTTCTTGACATCTGAAACACAAAATCCTACATTCTAGGTCTTCTTAGAAACTATTTTCCATCACTTTAAAGCTTCCTTGTCAGAGTTGCTGTGAATCTGTTTTGGTTTGTTATATGGTGAAATGCTTAGGAGTTTTAAAAGGACAATTAAAATGTTTGATCTAAGTTTAAGGGGTAAATAATGTGATATTAAGTTGTTTAAAACACATAAATGTTCTAAAGAATTTAATCCAAGCAATCAGACCACCAAATTTAATGAAAAACAATTCTATATAGTTGTTTGGAAAATTATGCTTTTTACAAACTTTGAAAATGCTTTATACCTTTAAGAAGTTTTATTTTTACATGCTTTATATAAAGTTTGTTTAATCCAAATCCATTTTAAAATTTGAAAGATTGGTTAAAAATGTGGATTTCTCATCACGATGTATACTTTTACCTTAAAATTAACAATCAAATGTAAACCAGATTCAAAAAGTGCTAATAGGCTAGAATATATCTGCTACACCTGCATTAAAGAAATTACCCATATAAAACTATTACAAAATATACTTAGGGCATTAAGGCACATGGTATTATTTAACAAGAAAACAAGGTGCACATTAAATATTTTCTCAGAGCATAAAACATGGGAACAAGCTCTCAATGTTCACATGAGTTGATAAAGAAACTGCTTTGTGAATGACATAATGTATAATTTTATTTTATTTTGTGCACTGACAGGGGCTGTTTTATATACTCTATCACTTAGATATAACGATTCATCACTTCTAAGCATTTTCACCATCCAATGAACGAGAATGGAAACCATTATTTTTTACTGTCTCAAAAATTAATTGCAGGATTTCAAACACCTTAATGCTTTCTTTTGCCTGTATGGCAGTCCTTCACCAAACTATTACATGTATAGGTACGCAGGGAAAAGTGGGTGACAACTAAGTAGTTTCTTGTTTTTTCTCCTTTAAAACTTTAGCCATTCATTGAAACATTGTAACAGATAAAGATGTGGAAAAATAAATGTTATATTTGTGAGAAATTTCCTGAAATGCAGAATAAATCAATAGCATGTGTTACTTATATGTATTTCTGATAGGCTTTCTATAGAAATAATGAAAATGGGCAAGACAAATCAAAAAACTGTATATCAAGTAAGTAGTGGAACATTTTTTGTATAAGATGTGCAGATAACATTTAAAATACATATGTATTCAAATGAATATTCAAGAAATCTGTTGCCTTTGAATATGTTTCATTTTTAAAGTGAATTTTTCATATAAAAAATGAACAAGAATTTCATTTTTATAAAGGATCACATACTACTTCCTCAAGATTGAAAGTATTACAATGTATTTATTGATCACCTATAAAGTCTGGATGAAATAGTAAAAATCTCAGAAATTTTCATTAAACTTAAGGGAACTAAATATTAAAAATATTCCCTATCGCCTGCCTTAATACTAGAATGTTCACTGCATTCCAGAATAATTACCATATGGATTTTTAGCAATAATTGATTCTTCTGCTACCAGAGGAACAGATTCTCCTTCTGAATTCACAGCAGCAACTCGGAATTTATATTCTTTTCCTGGAGTAAGTCCAGTTACTTCCATATCTGAAACAAAGATTTAATTTAATCAATGACATTTTGAATAATTATACTTATTAATATGTTAATTTCCCTATTATTCCTACAGCGCTTACTAAAACAACTATGAAGTTCGTCATCATTCCACTAGGACCATAATACCTAAAAGAAATTCCCAATTTGTCTTACTAGTGAGATGATTTAATTAATGACCTTTGACATGCCCTATGTACTAATGTCCCCATGAGCATAATGAATTTTATATATTACCTACTATATAGTCTAACATAATAATTGTAAAATGTAACATAGCTATGTAAAGCATTATGACAATCAATTCGTATCAAAATGATAGTAAACTCATTAGATTGAAATACTTCAGTGTTCTGAAGATACATAGAAAGTAATACAATGAATGCATTATTATAATTTTGGAAGAAATGGTAATAGACTATTTAAAATACATCACTTACTGTAATTATTTAAGTCTATAATTACAATAAATTTTGTACTAAGTGCAAAATACTTAGGCTCCAATAATCATGTTCAATGTTAAGTGAGCATTTGAATCTTGACCTATTTACTTCTGCAAACAGAATGTGTTAATTGTAAATAAACTTAAAGTATATAAAAATTATATTTAAGCAGAATTATTGTGTAAATATTTAAATTTCCATTTTCAACCTATAGTGTGTTAATGGGAATAATAATTATTTCTAAGAGTAACTATAAAGAAGTTTCAGCATTACTAACTTGGTTCAGTAGCACGACCACAAGGAACCCAGCAACCTGTTTCAGGATCCATTTTTTCCACCTGGTAATACTCAATTGGAGTTCCACCATCATCCTTTGGCCTTTTCCATTTTAATTTACATCCTTCCTTGTGTACATCAGATATCTGAAGCAAGAAACAAAGGACAATTATCTGTTATGCTCCAATAAACATGGTTAAATCTTTAAGGGGTAGAACTGGAACTTAAAAATTCAATGCCACAACTGGGGTTTGAACCACAGACCTTCCGCTTGCCGGGCGGACGCTCTACCACTGAGCTATTGTGACAAACTGCCAGAATGGCATTAAATTCTCAAGCCAGTTCGTATTTCTCCTGGTAAACCACAAAGGCAGTCTCACATCAGAAACAATTACCCCAATGGTGACTTACTATTGTAAGTACTTTATATCCCAGGATTAAATAACCTTCACATGGTAAGTCACCATTGGGGTAATTGTTTCTGATGTGAGACTGCCTTTGTGGTTTACCAGGAGAAATACGAACTGGCTTGAGAATTTAATGCCATTCTGGCAGTTTGTCACAATAGCTCAGTGGTAGAGCGTCCGCCCGGCAAGCGGAAGGTCTGTGGTTCAAATCCCAGTTGTGGCATTGAATTTTTAAGTTCCAGTTCTACCTCTTAAACTTTGCCCACACACGGCTTGTGTGTTTAAAAACACCAACAGTAAGTTTGTTGGCATAAATAAATAATGGTTAAATCTATTGATGCCTTTCTGTATCAGAACAGTGTCTATTAGGGGGTCAACTGCACTGTTGCTGTAAATGCTACCTTATTTACATTTAAAACCATGAAAGTACTGTATGTTGTTACACTTCTGTAAGTAAAGAGAAAAATCTTGGAAGTTTTAGAAATATTGATTAAAAATTAAAACATGATAGTTTTGAGTATACACATTCAGAATTAAAAATATTTGCTTCAAACGTCTCAGTTTTAGTTCATAACTTCACTAAATTGACAACTGAAATATCAAGTATCTGTACAAGACATTTTTAAGTGAAATTTACAATATACTGAGCTAATCAAATTGTAATTTCATAGAAATACTGAGGCCGCTCTTTTCTATCATCAGTCACTGGTTTCCCCAGCACACAGCTAGCCTTAACTAGGTATTTTAATCCTTATGCTGACCATCCTAATTTTCTAAAGAAGACAAACTAAAAAATTCTGACCATTCTGTGGCAGTGACAAATACAGATCATTCTGAAGATGAGGAGATCCATAAATAGTGAAATATGGAAAGCATAAGTGGGAGACCTGGATTCAGTTCCTGGCGTGGGGACTTTCTCCTGCTAGGAAGCCTGGTCCAGGGTGTACTGTGCCTCGTTAAGTCCCTGAAGGGACAACTGAGGAGCTACTTTATTGAAAAGTAGCAGCTCTATTTGCGTAGACTCCATAACTGGCCCGGAGGCATCAGGGTGTTGACCATATACCACTTTCCACTACTGCACCCCACTCATGACTCCTGTGGCGGTCAGAGGTGGGGGACACTGCAGCTGGGTGATAGGCCTTGGCCTGGAAAGGGCTGTTGCACCTTGGGTTATTACTACTACTATTATTAATATTATCATCATAATCATCATAGTTACCATTATTACTTATTACAGTTTCACGGGCGATCAGCCGTGTGAGGTTTAAAAATATTGAGTACTGACCCTCAAGAAAACATTGTGGCCGGTGACAAACATAGCCCGAAACAGCAGGCCCAATCACAAATCGTCACCCGCTCATTGGCCAGGGCAACGCAACCCCCTCCCACCTAACATTGTATATATATCGGGAGCGGAAAACTAACGGTCATTTTCATGGAGTTTAGAATGGCCGAAAGCTCAATATTTTTAAACCTCACATGGCTGATCGCCCGTGAAACTATAAAAAATAACGTGTGCCGTGAAAGCTTTAAATCTTACACCATTATTACTATTATTATTATTATTTATTATTATTATTATTATTATTATTATTATTATTATTATTATTATTATTATTATTATTGTTATTGTTGTTGTTGTTGTTGTTGTTATTGTTATTTTTATTATTATTATTATTATTATTATTATTATTATTATTATTATTATTATTATTATTATTATTATTATTATCATTATCATTATCATTATCATTATCATTATCATTATGATTATCATTATCATTATCATTATCATTATCATTATCATTATCATTATCATTATTATTATTATTATTATTATTATTATTATTATTATTATTATTATCATCATCATGATTAATTATTATCATCAGAAGCACAATAGCATAGTTTGGAACATAACAGACAAGATCTTATGTAGCCTTAAAGAAGTACCAACTTGGTTGAAGCAGTAACGCTAGTATGCAGCAGATATAATTTAAAGAGAAATAATTCAGTTCCCTCATCTTACCTGCAATGGTCCTTCTGGAGCTGATGGCTTATCAGTTACAGTAACAATAACTGTTACTGTATCCTTTCCAGAACTGTTACTGGCTGTAACAGTGTACTCTCCTGAATCCCCTCTTTGCACTGGACGGATGATAAGTTTCGTGTTGTAATCTACATTATCTATGTGCACTGTTTTAGAGCCTCTGCAACGTAAAAAAATCAATATAGTATAATATGTTCTATTGTGGCAATTGAGATAGGATGTTAATCTATTTTTGTATCTTTTCAATCAAAAACCTGTTGCTCACAATTTAAGGTATAAAATTAAACTTCTAGATTATAAGCATTACAATACAGCATAAGTGTGATGAAGGCAAATTGGTGTGATTTTCATGACAGGGAAACGTAAGGAGTGGAAAGCTGTACGTAACAAGTATTCATATAGTTATAGGCTTAGTTTTAAATAAACTTCCTTCTTTATATGCATGTATAAAACCATGTTTACTATTGAGGCTTTAACAAGAAATATAGCTAATCAGTATTAAGGCAGAAAGGGATTCAACAACTTCAACATTATATAGAGCTGTTCTGTTAACTAATACTATCTTTCAAACATTACTGACACAATAGCTACATAAAACAGCACACTCAACTGGTAGCTATAAAGACTTTATCTAATCCTACTGGATTTAAGTTATGGTTAATGCACATTATGCCTCTCACAGGCTCAAGGTTCACATAATTTTACCGCTTATGAGTTATATCAAACATTTATCTGTGCCCTTACAATTATGGTCAACTTACTCTGACTTACTGTAGTGACAAATGGTTGCTTACTTATTTTGCTTCTAAATGAGATTTACACAGATGTTATGATTTATATAAGTTATGTATCATGGCATCAGCTATGGCTCATGGATTATTTATATGTTGGGATGGAAGAAAGAATTGCATTGAATTTGTGTAACAAGACATGTGCAGAAGCATTATTTGCACCGACCTTTGTTTATGATGACATTAGGGTACACTTCTGCATGATTCAGGAGTTTATGTCATAATATTATCTCACCAGGAAATCAAAGACAACAGGGTCCATACAGATTCACTTCCATGTCATATTACTTATTATAAGATATAATAGATTTTAAAACAATGTAGCTTCTATGGCATACAGTATACAAAGAATTAATGAACTTAAGATTCTGTGATACAAAAATTGGGTTAATTTTTAGATGGATGGTATAATTATGTGTTGTTCTGAAGTTACACCTACTGTTTCAAACTTACCCTGATTTACACTATGTTGAGGGTTTGTACTATACCAAAAAGTCAATGAAAATCGATTTAGAATTAAAAGTATAATTGTGTATTATTTTTTTTGTAATTCTTGTACTTCATTAAAGATTTAGCTTCAGTCATTAGTTTCGTTTCACTTAATCTCTTATAAAGCAATGAAGCAAATTGCATTTTCTTGATCACCTATAAACTTAAATTACTTACTGTAATTTAAAACAATATTGTCAGGCATTCCACAATGGAATGGGCTTTTTAATTGCCAGACATAAGCATTTATATTTGTGGAGTTGGTTGTAACAATACATAATTTAAACCTTGATTTATGAGGAGGTAGTTTCAGCAAATGTTGCTTCCATTTTTGATCTTTAGGTCAGGGTTAAAGGATTTTTCATAATAATGAAATACTTAGCTCTCATTTAATATGATGACCACGAAGTTGAGCACCCTTAAAACAACAACAACAACAACAAATCTTCTTTCCCTGATTACCCTCCCTTTATGTAGGTCTTACACCCCCTAGGACTTACAAGCTAATGCCTAGAGTTAGACACCTGTCGGGGAGCAGAGGGATCTCTGGACCAGACAGAGTAAAGACCTGGAAGCAGGAGGTCAGCCAAGCACCAGGTATGATAGTGAGGAAGAGGATGATATGAAATGCAGGCAAAATGGATGATTGCAAGAGTGACTATGGAGCAATTGGTAGAATGAATGGTGGGGAAAACCAGAGAACCTGGAGAAAACCCACCCAGACGCCGCTTCATCCACCAAGAATACCGCATGTGGGTCCCGCCTAGGTGGTAGGCGAGCGGTGTAACCACTTAGCCACAGTGCCACCATTATACTTCCAGACTCAGGGAAGGATAAGGAATAATCCTGAACAAGAAATCTCATTTAATATTACTTTTCATACTGTTTTATGCAATTGAAAAGGAAGGCTATTTTCTTTCCATTTTCATAACCATATAAATCAAATAAAGGTACTATGTAACAGAGTCAATGCATCTAAAATACATCTGCATTTGTTTAATAAATTTGCAAGGAGAATCCTTTATTTTAAATCTGTCTCTCAGGGTGACAAAAACATATGAATCCTCATGGGACGAGGCTATAAGAAAGAAGATTAAATTGTACTTGATATATGTGATTATCACCATCTTTCTTTTATTTGTATTGTGCTTAACTCAAAAGCACATTTATTCAGTGATATTTTTAATATATAAATGAGTCATTTGTATTCATATTTTCGTATACTGTCAGCATTCTACAGTAACTTAAATGTAGTTTTGGAAGTTTGACTTACATAAGTTTCTATAAGACAATAAATTGCATTTGAACTAATGCTTGCAAAAATGGGAAGCCATTATCTCTTTAAAAAATGAAGTATTTGAGAAAGTGAATACTGTATTCTGTGGATTGGACTATCATCAACGAGAACTGTGTGGAGAGATATAATTTTATGAAAGTTAATTTTCTAATTGCAAAATTGGATTAAACAAGCCTTTAAATGGAGGTGATGAAGATGGCCTTGCCGTATGCACCTTAGCTGATTATGTATAATAGAAGCTATACATGATTAGCATTTTTAGCATTAGAAAAGTGATTTTTCTGTGTTCTTTCAAAATGATGATTAATTCACTATTGTGAGGATCCATTTGATAATTGCAAATGTATCTCTTCTTTTAGAAAACAAAGACATTATTTATACCTTTCCCAGATAAATACTCATTCTATGCTGTATAGATTAGAAAATAAATGTAAAAATTCAAACAAATTTCCAGTTTAAGGAAAATATAAATATACAAAAATATAAAAGAAGGAAAAGAATGAAAGTGAACTTAAGATCCATTGGGTAAGAAGAGTGTTCAACTAATACAGTGCTCCAAGCAGCTTTTTCCTACTAAGTTGAGAATCTGTTTTATTGAGCATTCATTTCAGAGGATTCATGTATGATCCATAAGTGTGTGCATAATGACTAATTCATGCTTTAATTACATTCTTTACGAAGATTCAAAAGCATTACAGTTAATTTACCTAATGCTTCCACAATTCTATGAACTGTTTCCTAAGCCAAGCAAGCATAAGAATTAATAGATTCATTTATGAAATTAAGAGCCACTGGGATCCGTATCTATGAGCATTTCAGACTATACAAGCACACATTATTATTTATATAAAATACTTGCAGTTATATAGCAGAAATATCATTTGTGTGATTAGTTATATGACAAGCTCACTTAATTCATGCTTGTGATGAACTCTGATAATAAATGCATACTGAAAGGTAAAGGAGATTTATGAGTGAACGCAGATTGATGAAACATTTAGAACATGCAAGGAACAGAGTTGCTTAATAAAGGATAAGATAAAATAATTCATATGCAATTTACCGTAAAGGCAGAGAGCCATATCTCCATTCCACTGATGGGGGAGGCTCTCCTATAATTGCAGCATCAAATTTAAGTGTTGATCCAGCAGAAAGTGTTACATCACGAAGGTTACGCCTATCTATCCTTGGTGCCACTGAAACCAAGTACATTATAATTATTTTCTTAGGTTCCTTTTCATGCTTTTATTTATTCTAAGACACACATATAATAATATTTAACTAACTGTAAGGATCTTGAAATAGAAAAGTAATTGAGTATGTGACAGTAATGCTTTATAAAGATCTAGCACTAATAAATCTATACCAAAAACACATAAATAATATATATTTTACTATACTGGCAACTTTTTTTGGGCAATAGCTAAAATCAATTCTTTGTTGTGTAACTTTACAATATATCTCAAATAAATTCAGTGCCCTTCTTTTTGTGTCTATGAGGAAGTAGAAAGTATATGAATCACGCTGTATCACTTATATTATATAGCATATTATCCTTATTTAATTTATAACTTGTTAAAAATATGTTACATTATGTAACACATAATCTTTATTACACTTGTAACATTTGTTAAAAATGACATCTCTCAACCTTGTATGAAATCAGTTTGGATAATAAAATGATCATTTAGGGTAAAACATCCCAAACAAACAGTACTAATAATTTGACAGATACATATACAATAAGGAGTCATGTAAGTATTTCAATAACAAAACCAGAAATGATTAATTAGTAGCTCTAGTGTAATTCATAATATAAAATTTCCCTAAATGGGTTCCAAATGCCTCGCTTTGGACATATTTATTAATTCGTAACTATGGCAAGTTTAGTATCAATCTTATCATTAAATGTGACAAATTAAGTAGAACTCTCTGAAGGGAAAAACAGAATTTTATGAAGAAAACACAAAATAAATGAAATGACGAAAAGAATGATGGTAAAACCAAATAGCTAACTACTAGAGTAGAAGAGACTTTTTGCTATAATGTAGGTAAAGAAAGCAATGGAGGCCAAAATACACAGACATGGAGAATTAATTTTCCACATGAAAGGCAGGATGAATAAAGTTAAAATACTGATATTACAGTCTAAGCATTCACAATTGACAGGAAGTTTCTCAATGCATGAAAATGGGACTGGGAGACTTTGTTGGCTTCAAATGTTGTGTTCCCTGGAATAGCATATTGGATGCATATTGTGTGTATCTGTGTTTATGGAAGAAATTATTAAAAGAGCTTTAAAACTATAATTTCTTTTAGAGCTCTCTTTCTCTCTCTTGCAGTATATTTGGAAAAACAAAACTGAGAAACAAACAATAGAAAACATCAGAGAATAACAAATGTTAATGTATACCATTTAAAGTGAATGCATTTTCATGACACAATAACAAGAGGAATACAAACTAATAATGGTATGACTTTTAGAAAGTGGTTGCAGTATGAAATATTTGAAACCATTTAACCTGCAGGGATCTGAATTAAGAGATAAAAGAAATATCATTTATCAATTACAACAAAATGACAACCCAATCCCAAAAATTCACACTACATATTTTTTATGAATATTTTCCCAGTACATTATGAATCAAATTCAGATTTATCTTTTAGCCTTTTATTCTTGCTCTGGTTCCTGTTCCCTTTACCAATTTACATTCAACTTGTATTCAGTGGAATAAAAGACAAGAACAGCATAATGAGGAAAGTTCTAAAACACCTTGGTGAATGCACTAATAATCTGACGCATGTTCAGAGGCTCAAATATGTATTTGAGCTGGCATTTTAGTAGAAACTACAAAAAATACATGTGTTTTGATCAATGAGTTGACCCTAATGAACCTTGCAATGAGTGTGTTTACCTGTGCTGTAGATATTTACTAGTGTCCTATTCAACATGTTTTTAGAGTATACTTGTCAGATATTCTGATTTACTTTCCTCACAAGCATTTACTATTTTTATTCATTTGAATGCAAGTAATTACTTGCAAAACTAAGTAGAAGAAAATACTTCTGTTTATTCATCCATTGTAGCTAATATGAGGAGATTCATATGAGGTTTTCGACCCCTGTACAAGGATAAGGCACTCCACTGCATTGTTCAAAGTCTCTGGTAGAATATGATAATGGCTCTTGGCATTTCAAATATTTTGACCTCATATTAAGGGCTCATGAAATCAATTATGAGAAGTATGAACTATGACACTGGGGTGACATGTAGGAAATCATTGTAGGCAAGACATTTAGAAACCAACTAGAATTATTGAATTAAGTGCTGCTTAGGCTGCGGTAGCCAACCTGAAACCAAATGAGAAAGACAAACTCTTTAGAAAACATTTTAATCACATGGGTCACTAATTTTCAACACCATTGATGGCCATGAATGTCAAGGAGACAGATGTGGTACAGGGATGGCCATGACCTAAGAATATGCAGAGTATGTTTAGCATTCAACAGATGTACGGCTTTAACCAAATAGTTTAAGCAGTGGACAGAGGAGGTAGGGCCACTATATTGAGCATTAAAATCAGCCCTTTATAGCTATTCAAATTTGTAGTTACTACAGCATCTTTTGACCACGTCATGATGTACACACCAGTGAAATCAGTAACAGAGTATGGTGTTCAAAGCTTGAAGTAGACTAGAGTAGATATGTAATCACATACTTCACCAACGTTATCAGGATATCAAAAACAACTTCTTGTCATGATGAGGACTTAGGGGCACTATCATTCATATGGAAGTCATTCCATTTACATGGCTAGCATACATTTAGTTATTCCTTAAGAGGTCACAGACTGAAGTTGATACCGAAATTTAGATTTCCAATCGAATGGGCTTTTGATAAAGACACGTTTTAATTTAATTGCCGGATGTGAGATTTGCGATAAGTGTTGAGTAATAACATATGTAGATAATAGAGTAGGAAGTGTTGTAAGGTGAGCAAGATATGAGTAAATAATAGTCGTTAAATTTGTAGGATAAACGCATTATTGGTTTGAAATTAACGAGTCATGACGTCATACTACATAGTTTAAATACACGTTTGAAATTCAGGTCTGCCAATCTTAAAAGTCGCGCGATATATTTAATAAAATATAAAGTAAACATCGTTTAATCCTAAAAAGGTAATTATATATTCGAAATTCATAAAAGAACATGTTATAATAGAAAGGGACATTTCTAAATTGCGGGAAAAGGAAATAGCATTTTGGATACGAGGCTTTCTTGGATGACGTCATGACATTTAAAATTGGAAAGAACGTTTTCTTAGCGTGGGTACGCGAGAAAGCGTCTGGTCACCACTCAGCCCAGACCAGTACGGTACGTTGAGGTGTGCAGACGTGAGTGCGATTCCTCTACATATAGAATCGGCATAACTCCCGAAAGTATCTAAAATGTAATAAATAATATACAAAGGTTTTCTTGGGTAGTCTAATAACACCTGCGCGTACCCGAGATAAAGAGATCTCATCCTGAGCTAGCCCGGAACGAACCAAATCAAAGGGCAACTCCACGTCACCAACGACATTTCCGCCACAAAGTATAGGTGCTTGTTCCAATGTGAAAGTTCCAGATTGCAGCTAGAAGATTACATTTACTATACAAAGGTGGAAGAAATGGGCCATTCTACAGATACTGTTGCATCAACAGATCACCAGAAATAGTGCTGTAGGAAGAATGAAGGAGCTAGCAGAGATAGAGGAATCACTCTTAAGCAAAATTGAAACAAGAAGTAAACCAAACTGAGAAATCATTAAATAGAACATCGTTTACAAGACTAGCTGGGCCCACTGACTCTAGTTAATACTCAGGAATGAAGTACTTATGTGTGGAAGACACTATGAGAAGAACAAAGAAAGAGGGCACCTAGTTGTTACACAAATTAAAGCAAATAGCTTCTTGCTGTTATGTATCTGCCCTGTTTAAAGGATATCTAGCAGTCATCTGGACCACAAACAAGTTGTAATGAAGATGCTTTGTCTACAGGCTGAGAGCTATATAAAGAAATGGTGCTGCCAATGTTAGATATCTGTGAGCTGCAAGTTGTGGTCCACATGCCAGGAACTGGAGTCACTTGCTATAATTATATCATGGGAGAACCATTTGATGCATACCCACTTATTATGTTTAAGCACTATGTTGTTGAGACACTTTCAAAAGCCTTATATGATATAATTATGATTTACAAATAATTTATTAGCATACTTACAAAATCTTGGTTTGGCTATGAAATTCTTGCTGGGTTCACCAGGTTCACCCTGTCCCGCTTTGTTAACTGCAATTATTCTGAACTGATATTCATTTCCTTCAATTAGGCCATGGACGACAGCTTGTGGAGTTGCCACTTCTGTTTCCAAAGCCTTCTCCCACATCATACTGGAATTACGTCAGAGTTAGTGAAACTTTGATACATTTCTGTAGCTCATGTACTTAGAAGAACAATAAATTGTATCTTTAGCTGTATAAATTAACAAACAGCACTTTCAATGCATAAATTTAAGTGTAAAAGGTGTAGAATATAAAACCATAAAAATATGTTGCATTTTCAACTATCAGAAAGTTTTTCAATAAATCTTCAAAATACTTCTGACTTTCAAAACTAAGCTTATATTAGTACTGCAAGGTATTGTTGAAAAAAATTATTGTATTCCATAATTTATGGTGCTTTCAGAGTCAAATGAAATTAAATAGTGAAGTGATAGTTCACTTGTGAGGTATAGAAACATTATAAATATTTCTATAGTTCAATTAAAACAAATAAAATGGACATAAGAACACCTTAGTTAGTTCATTAAAATTACAGATAATCAATCCCTTAAGTTTAATTTAAGTAATCACCTGTATTTATCCTTCTTCTCAATGATATAACCTGTGATAGGGGATCCACCATCAGAAACAGGCTCCTTCCAAATAAGATCTACATGATTCTGACTCCAGTCCACAGGTTCTGGAGCACCAGGTGCTGTTGGGACCGCTGCAATAATTTAATGACATTATTAATGTGCATTTATGAGGTGTTAATGTAGCCAATTATATTACAATGCATAGTAACATAATTACTATTCTTTTAGTAGAACCAGTATCATTTTCCAAGAAGCAACAATATGTAACATATTTAAATTCTGTTTATTAAGTAGATAGAGCTTGGAAAAAGCTGAATATAAAATCTGTTGTTCATAAGTGACATATCACACACAAAAGGATGATAAGGAAAGTATCTGAAGCCTTATTATGAATCTTAATAAGGAAGACATAATTAGGATGCCAAAAGTACATTTGCCACATTTTCCTAAGTACTTCTATCTGATATAGTTCAGACTGCACTTCATCATTGTTAAAATAAGAGAACTGTCACTATGTATTAATACATAGATAAAAACAGATTGAAATATCCGAAGTGGATGTCTATGATTTATCCCAAAAAGGCTCAGAAAAATAATTTTAATGAAGTTTGTTCAGTAGAGGTGAACCACATTTATTTAGATATACAATGGTATGTACAGTCATGAAAAAAACGATAAGTACTGTAATCTGTAATCAAAGTGTTGCTTTGGTCTCACAGAAGTACACAAAATTAAGAGAGCTTGGTTCACATGTGCAATGGTGCTATGTTACAAACCAGACTTGTAGACAGTGAGGTAATACACAGTTATCATCATCGCCGCCACCACTGCCATCACCACTGCCACTGCCACCACCGCCGCCACCACCACCGCCACCACCACTGCCACCACCACCACCACTGCCACCACCACCGCCACCGCCACCACCACCGCCACCGCCACCACCACCACCACCACCACCACCACCTTCTTCTCTTCTTTTTCTTCTTCTTCTTCTTCTTCTTCTTCTTCTTCTTCTTCTTCCTTCTTCTTCTTCTTCCTTCTTCTTCTTCTTCTTCTCCTTTTCTTCTATGAAATCTTGGAAGTTGCATTCTTTGCATACAATCCTTCCACTTTCTCTGATATTGCTGTATTTTCTCATACTGTTCTCCCAATCATTACCTTACATCAACAATTCTAAATCAATCTTCATCTTAAAAATCTCTATGTGGAGTTGCCGGTGTCCCATCGGGAGCTGGCTACTTGGGGAATGCCTCCCAGATATGGACAGTACGACGGAAATAAGCAGGGGGAGATGGTTCTCATTAGCTGTAGCAGGCAATCATCTAGGAAAACTCCAAAATAATCTTGGCCTTCCAGGAGGTAGGTTATGCATCAGGCTGGTTACCCAGTTATAGAAAAAATAAAATACTCATAAGGCTAATAATGATATGAACAGTAGGGATGCTAATGTTGATGATAATGGTGAAAGAATAAGTTTATTACATTATACTATAAGATAACAACAAGGAAACAGCTAAAAGAACCTTCTTTGCTAAGTACTCATAAATTAAACTATATCCTGGGGGTGGAACTGTCCATTACAGTTCTATATAAACAGAGGAAGAACTTCTCTGTGGTAGAAATGACTCAGTACCAACATTCTCCGATTGAAGCTCAGTGTGCTACTCAGGAGCCAATTAGATAGCTTTTATCCACCTTCATGTTAACATCCTTTATATCAATGTAGATTACATTCTGTAACACACAATTCATTCCATGATGTATGAAATAAGTATCTGCAAACCAGAAAATATGGAGAAACATAGTGACCCAATCTCTGGTTGATTTTAAATGTACCAAAGAGGGTAATGAAGCAAGAGAAAAAGAAAAGGACACAAACTGTATTACTTTTGGTGGTCCCAGTTGCTTTATGTCATTGGCCTTAATCTTCGGGTCATAGAATCCACTAGCATTTTAAAATAATTGGCATATTCTGCTACTGATTTCCAAGTCCATGTCATGCCACACCGGAATTGCGCAACCAATCTCAGACTTAGAAAAAGCTTCTGCTTTACATTTGTCCAAACATGTCCTGTTGAGTTCAAATCTGCTGACTTCAGAGGCCACAGTGTCTACTCTAAGATATCGGTGTGCTCTGAGAACCACTTTTGAACCTTAGCCAACCTGTGGACTGAATGTTTATGTTGGAATGTAATAATACCTGAGAAATATATTCTTGGGTAAATGGGAGCAAATCATGTTATGGAGGTTCAAAATAGTTGGCACTAGCAGTGCAGAACTTTGTCTAAGAAAGTTACTTCTCTCTGATCCAAGTTCTTATACTGTTCAGCAAAGGGCCAAACTATCAGTTTTGTGGGCATCAATTAGCACCTCCTTATTTGTTGCACATCTATGCTGGATTTCAGCATCTTTACAGTGGTTGATAACCATCCGTGTACTACCCAGGAACATAGACAAAGCCTTGTATGTGGCAGTTCTTAGAAACAGATCTCTCTCAAGCTCTGCCTAGAGAGACATATCTTCATTCTCTGCAGATATATATGAGTGACCTGTGCTCTTTCTTGCAATAACCTGCATATTATCATAATACAGTTTCACTCTCTTCTTGCATGAACTGTGGAACGCCACAGATGCTACCTGCTGGCCCTACAGTCCTATGAAACCAGGGTGAGAATAGCAGCATGTTTATTAATGGCCACTACCATTGCCAAAATATGGATGAATGTGCCACTGTAGGATACTGGTAGCAACTGACAACCTGTTCTGGTGATGAATGGAACTAAGCACAAGTGAAAGGAAAAAAAATGAAGAAAGGAAACAAACGAAAAAATAATCAAGCTTATCGCTAGTTGGAAGTGTTGGCTATGACATAGGTGGATATATCTACATAAATCTATATTCTGAGTGGAATAAGTTCAGCCAGCATGTAGAAAGAGAAGCACTACTCATCCTCTCACTTTCACGTAGTGTTGACAATTCTCTCAAGAGGAACAAGGAAGTGGGCTGACTCCAGGAATCTGAACACTTGAAGTAGTAGCAGCATTCTCCTCTTCCTGGGGGTATTCATCTACTTCTTCTTCCTCTTACTCACTTTCCGAATCCAAGTTAATCACAAACTGTTCTAGGATTTCGTCTACTATGCCATCCTTCTCCCAATAATAGTTTTCCACCTTCTTTACATGCTCACAAGCATTTAACCAGTTTTTGTTAGTAATTTTTAACATGGCACTGTGAAACACGTGTTCAACGTCAGAAGAACTGAAAGTTAGATTGTGCTTTGCAACATCTCCCTTAATCTCTGCCCATATTAATTCGATACCATTAAAATCACAATGATATGGTGGCAGCCACAATATGTCATGTCCTTTATCTTTAGCCAATGCATCTATTTCGTACGTCTTAAAGTTATCTTTATTCATTTTTATCAGTTCATAGACACTGGTTTTGTTGAGCAAGGATCAAAATCAATATTTTTATCTCGCAATCATATCTGCATATCCGCTTTATTTGTAGATGATATTGGTGCTTTGTTGAGTTCCCTTGAATGATACAATGTGTTGTCCATGATAATAATACTGTTACTGGGAATATTCGGAAGAAGTTGCTTGGTGAACCACTCTTTAAACACATCAGCGTCCATTTCTTTGTGATAATCTTGCGTGGATTTTGATTTAAAACACTTAAGGGCCTCTGGAATAAATTCATCTGAATATCCAGCATGAACAATGATAAATCGCTGTCCTTTACCAATGGGAATTTTGAGGGGATATCGTAGTCAGCGCTTGGTCCCTCACACATCCACATCTTACGTTTGGTATGATTTTCCTCAAGACATTCTGGGGGTTGTGAGCGAGTGATGCAACCGCCAAAACATAAAAATATGGTGCTCTCTAAAAAGCAGTTACTATTACTGCTATTGTTCTCTTCTATATTAGAGAGCAAGAGGATTAATGACTTCATTGTCAGAAATCCAGCATTAGCTAACAACTACACATTAACCCATGTTTCGTCTAAATAAATTATAGGACAACTGGTGGAGTTTAAATTCTTCACTTTCCTAATTAAGCCTCTTAAACATGTTGGTTGTTTCCATTACATATTTGTGGCCTTTATTATTGGACAGATAACTAAATTTTAGATTATTCTTTAATATTTGGCGCAAAGCCCACTTACTACCGTGAACTATATCCACTTTCTTTAATGCATCCTTTATATCATTTAAACTGGGAATAAATTGCTCCTTATACAGAGAGTGTATAATTCTTCTTATGGCAGCAGCCATAAACGAATTTGCAGCTGTTTTCTGGGGCATTCTACCAGGTCACTTTTTTCCAGGAGTTCGCACTACTTCCCACTAGCTTCAGACTTCCTTTTTTCATTAATGATTCTATGAATCATGCAAGGAGGTACACCAGTTGCTGCAGCAGTTCTTTCTATTATATCACTGACAGGTGTAGTTGAATGTCCACGTTTTAAGGCTTCAAATTCTTTACCAAAAAAATTATGTAATAGCAAACAATTTCTCTCACGTATGACTGCAGAGGTTTGCCTCGTGTACCAACACCAGCTATAATCATCACAAACAGTACCAAAATTAGAGATGCAACAAAAGTAAAGCCATACCAAAGCATTTTTAAAATAAACGTTAAAAATCACAGCAAAAGCAACTTTGAAGATATCCTTACACTTGAAAGAAATGCACTATCCATATTCAACACACCAGAACTGCTAACTAGGCAATACTGAGTGAGAGGTGTCACAGTGAAAGAGATTTGGCAACAAGAACGATTATGACCAGAAAAGCTGTTCCCTTAATGAGAGTTCTTCATTGTACTCAAGGGAGTAGACTCAGGTCATTTCCAACCAATATTGCTATCTCTTTCTGCCAACTTATTCCACACAGACTCTAACACTCAATTTAAAACAAATATGGAAAATATATACTGGTTTAAATTTAGAATATGAAACAGATATCAACGATAGAAGAAAGAAAATTAAGGGGAACAAAAGGCATTCCTAATTCGTCACCAAGTTTTGAACCTAGCTTTGCTATTGCCAACAGTGTGTGCATTACCTTTGAGTTATATTTCATTGTTTTTCCATTTGTATTATTATAATTCTTTTTAACTGGCACTTTACTCAGTTTTCACTCTCACTTAATAATTTAATTCAATTTCCCATATCCCTTCACTTATGTGAAGTAGCTGCACTGTTCACTGTCAGTTTATTAATGTTTTCACATTCACTTCACCTTCTTTGTATCATAATGAAATATATGTCCAACATTCTTCTTCTGGAGAGTCAAATACAAGATGTCTGGAACCCCTTGCAGTTACAGTGCTCACTGCACATCATCACAGTTTCAACTACGTGCTCAGAGATAAGCACATTTTGTCACACCAAGAACATACTCACTTGTTTCATGACTCCCTCATGCTCGAATCCCACAAGAATGACAAGCTTAGCAACAGAGCTTGCTTATATAGGAGTAAGAAATTTCCAAAGTGCTTCAGAATGTTCCAGAAGCTTCTAGAAGATTCTGGCTATCTGGCAATTATGTTTATTGTATTTACATTGGGTGAGTGTACTCCTATCAGTAGGGTCCAGATTTTATGAAATATCAAATTAAGAAATATGTACATAAATATGTAACCAAAATTGGTGAAATAAGTAAATAAATATGTAATGAAGCAATTGTTATGTATGTAACATCCAACATTTTATTTCTTTACTATGAAACATAAACTCACCAGTACGCTAGTCAAATCTCTATGTTTATTGTTAATCAGTTCATTTTTACTACAGAGTATAAGTTCTCCCATCCAAGTGTTTAAGTCACATTAGAACGGCAAGCACAATTAATTATACTATACTTTTCCAAATGTTCTGTTCTCATGCACAGTCTTCTGTCTGACAATATGTTTTTATAAATTGAGAAAGATTACTCAACTTCACAACAAGTTGACAGTGCATATTTATACAGAGGGATTTTCTAGGAATTATATTATCAGGATGTTCTACATTTTCACAATTAAATAAATGAGACAAAATAACAAGATTTGAGTATCCATAGTTCCTATTCAGCACAGATTACAGTTTAGTGGAAACTACACCATCCATTTCATCTGGCACAACACTTGCCTTGTGAACTTCATTTTCCATTATTCCGACAGCTTCTTGAAGAGGCACACCTGAAGTTTCAAGTTTCTTGATACTGTCGGGAAGCCAGCTGAAGTGACTTTTGATGTATGAAACTGAACTGAGCACTTTAGAGCTGTTGAATGCTTACAAGGATTCACTCACAGATAATGCCAGATCAGAAGAAAAGTTCTCCATCACTGACTTCACAGCTTCAAAGTCTTTACTATAGAAAATCACAGCTTCAATCCATGTTGCCCACCTTGTTATCATGGACTCCGGAGCCAGAGGTGCATCAGGTAGCTGCTGCTTATAGCACTGTACATGATGTCAATTCAAGAAAACCTTCTTTGTTGCTGATATCAGTGTATTTACTTCTGGGAAATTACCTCTAACTGACTCTACCACTCGTTGCAATGCATGAGCCACACAGGTAACATGGACTAATGTAACTAAATTTGGATAAAATACAATAAGTGATATCCTCACTTTCAACATTCATGGAGCTGCATCTGTATACAACAGCATCCTCTCTTCTTTTATGCCATCTAGCCATTGTATCTTAAGTCCATTATCTATAAATCCAGTGATTGTTGCACTATTTGTTGCCTCTAAAGGTTTACAGTAAATTAAATAGGATTTTGATGCAGCTTCACAGTCCAACATGCCCATAGTTGGATTAACAATGAAACAGCTTGCAGCATCTGCCATCTCATCAGGAGAAATCCATATAGGTGATTTGCCTATGTCAGCCCTGAATTTTTCTAATATACCAACATAACAAGAATCCAAGTAATTCTTCCTTACAGTGGATACATCAGGAATGCTGTTTAAATTCAGTTACCTGAAGTTTGTTCCAAGGTAAGTTCCCTGCAGCTAATGCTATGCACAGTTCTTTGTAAAGCTGACTATTATATGAGGTAGACTGCCCCTGTAACTGTGTAAGTAGCACCTGTTTCTTTGAAGAACCACATTATTCCAAATATGTAGATTGCTTCGTAAACACTGTTCAATTTGAGATTTCATCGTACACCCTATAAGTTTATAACAAGTTTGGCAGAGGATAGTGATTAAAGCACTGTCAACAGAAATCCACGTTTTCAGTTTTGATGATAATGAAGGCGCAACTGGCGCCATGATTAGCTTACATGTTAGAAATTCTGAAACATTTTCCTTTCTTTTTCTCACAAGTTTAAAACTAGGTATTGTTCTCTGCATCAAACATGTGCAATTTAGCTTTGAATGTAACGACTATGTAGAGGATTGATGACAACGGATGAGAACCATAATAATAAAACTTGCAGTTATTTCTCCCCTTTCTTGCTAATGAAAGAAATTGATGAAAGGGACCGTTAACAAACTTTAGCTGCATGATGAAAATACTGACCTGCAATATGAAGTGGGAATTAAAAGAATATCCTGCACTCAAAATGCTCTCAATTTTTTCCATGACTGCACACACATATTCAACATTTTAAAATGCGGAACTGTCTTGGCTAAAATTATCTTGTAGCCTCAAAGAATAATGAAATAGTAATTAATCTAATATAGCTCTACATTTTTAGCAATGTAGTTTAAGTCCTTATAATGTGCAATAGTTTGTTTTATGTATTATAGTGTATTATTATGGAGATCATTGTTGAATGTAGTTCTTATGCATTTTCATTAAACAAATTAGGTTCTTCTAATAAGGGTGTTTTCCTGAACCACACGACAAAATAAAGAAGAGTGAATCAAGGTCTTTTAGCTCCTACAGGATAATTTGATATGATATGGCAGCTTGTTACCTTTATTGCTTCAATTTGCACCCTTCCTGTCTTTCCCTGTTCTGTTCCTAACCTTTGGTCTTGGACTATTTACTTGAGTTGATGCACCTGTATAAATGACTAGTAATATCATATGAGAAATATCATATGTATCAATCAGATTTTGTTTAGGAATTGTATATAAATGTTAGATGTGGTTTCACATATGTGGCAACTATAGTAACTATAAATTTGACCCATAGATTCAAGTAGCAAGTGTGAAATTATAAATCATAACTTAAGAGTTACATGAATCAAATAAAATTGATTATATTGAGTGTTTCATGTCCAGAAATGAAACTTGCATTAAAAATTAACGAGTTTCCATTAAGGGTATAAAATATCTTTACATTAAGCTATATAACGGTTACTATAACCCATAAAAAGTTTGCACTTACTAAATGGATCCTTTGCAATAATAGAAGAAAGTGTTTCAAGAGGTTCAGATTCCCCTTCTTTGTTCACAGCTTTGACACGGAATTGGTATTCATGACCAGGTATAAGTCCCTGAACTTCCATTTCAGGGTCTTTACTTCTTCCAACTGGTAACCATATTCCGGTATCAGGATCAAACTTTTCAACAAGATACGTTTCAATAGGCTCACCACCATCATCTTTAGGTTTCTTCCATTTAAGCTTACATCCATCTTTATGAACATCAGACACCTCAAGAGGACCTTCAGGCTTACCAGGTTTAGCTGCAAAGGTAATAAAAATAACATGCTTATTGCCTTAATTTAAATGTCACAGAAAATTAAAAGTATAAAATGTATGCCAACAGAGTGGTAATTGTGCATTTGTTTAAGCCTCAGTTCTGGGCGGGAGTTCTATTGCTAATTATAAGTAAAAGTTTGATAAAAATATGTAAAGACAATACTATAACATCAGATTCATTTGCTAAGCAACATAGAACATGTAGAATATCTAGTTAGACGGTCTGGAGCTGAGGATAACAGTCCTGGAAATATTTTCAATGTTTTTTACCAAATAAGTGAAAATAGTATCTCACAAAAGCAATCTATTTAGATTATCTACAGGTGATGATAATAGTCCTAAAAACATGTTCTAATTTCTTTACCAAATAAGTGAAGATATTATCACAAAAAACAATGTCAGTGTATTATTTGATTGATAACTTCCTTGTCAGAAGGTTCAAAATTACTTAAAGGTGATTATGTAACCTGCCTGAATTCTTCAGCCAAGGTTACTTCTGGAAAATGTGACTATCAATTGTAAACATACCCACTTAACTAGAAGATAATAGCTATAATGAACAGTTTATTTTAAATTTTTTTATCATTATGGTGGCATACATCTCTTTTTTTAGTAGACAAGGAATGTTTAAGTTGTGTGCTGAATTTCATATGAATTAGGTCCACATGTCATTTTCTATACCACTAGTAAGCATTCATGGTAAGGTGAAAGTAAGGATTACCAATTGGGGTTACACAAATGGGGAAGATATGGTAGTAAGGCAAAAATTATGGAAATTATTGAAATACTGGTTCAGAATAAAAGAATTGGAAACTAACAATGTTTTAAGGCAGTGTTTTGAAATGCAGTGAAAATTTACTAAAGAAGATACTTGGTACAAGAGTATAACAGAAATTCTGAGCAAAATAGGATATGGGGATATTTGGAGGAACAGTCATAGATTTCCAGAAAAGAGTTAACAATGAGGATTCAGGATATAGAAAGGCAGGATATAATGGCTAGTCTAAATTCCAAAACCTCTTTATGTACTTATAGAGAGACAAAAATGAATTGGGAAAGAGAAAAGTATGTTGATATTTGTGACAAAAAAGCAAGAGAGGGTTTGCATGGGCCAGAACAGGGAGGATTAGGGGAGAGAGAACAAGGAAAGTGTATACTGTGTAACATGAAAACAAATAACTTTTGCCATTTATTGATAGAATGTGAAGAAGCAAAGAACTGAAGAGGAAAAGTAGAAAAGAAGAATTGAACTATGCTACCTAGTGAAATTTGAGACAAAGGTTACTGAGCGTAAAATCAAGAAACAATGAATTGGAAATAGGAAAGCATTTATGTTTAGTGAGAAATAAATGGTTGAGAAAAATTAGAAACAAGGGTAATCAAGATAAAGTAGTTGGATGACAGAAAGTGGTAAATAGGGCCCAATAGCTTGAAAACCATGGTGTTGGAGTATATGGGCCTAAGGAAATTCAGTAACTCAATGAAGAATTGTAATTGATACGTAGCTTGGGATAGTTATATATAGTTATAGTTATAGTTATTGGGTATATGTAAATAGTATTAAATTGTAAACATATAGGAATTTGTATCCATAAAGAAGTTTAATTAATATCTATCTCTAAGCTTTAAACATGAAGATGTTGCAAACTTTGCCCAGTAGAAAACAAAAAGGAATAAAAACTATTACTTTTCAAGGATTTTTCTCTAGAAAGTCTTTATTATTTTCTAAAGGTGTTACTAGTTTCTTTAATTTCTTTCTCTTTACAAAATATATTTTAGTCAATGCAAATGTTAAAAGAAGTTGTAAGAAATCTACTACCACTAATACAATTGAAACTGTGCTCACTTAAGCTGTGGTTGGCAATATTTCCGCATGAAGAAAGTATAACCAAATTATGCAGTGCTGAATGAAGCAAATAAAAAAATAAATTGTTTAAACATAACTAAATCTAATATTCAGTATTTTAAGCCTATGTATCAGTGGCATGCAATTCCTCATGCACGAAAATAACAATATATTCACCCTTACTTAACAGGTTTGTAATGTCTTTAAGTTGTGTTATTTAAGAATATGCTAATTGATAGGTATGTCACAAAGGAAATCAATTCTTCAGCTTTATGCCTCTCTTGTCATGTAAAATAAGGAATATACAAATCTAGAAACCTTCCTGATTCTCCAGCAATTTGTAACCTTCATAACTTACAATAAAATATCATTTTATGCATAATACCTTAGTTATTGCATTATTAATTGAGCTCTCTGTAGCTTATCAACAAATGGTGGAGAGCTCATTAGATATGGGTATGTATTACAATCTTAAAATATATAGATTGTTCTATAGCTTTACTGCCTTATTCCTGGTTATTTTAATGTCATTTGTGTTCTTAGGGCATGTAATTATGCTAATCCATATCCAGTTACAAAACTTGTTGTGGTGAACTGGATCCCTAAAACTCCCAAGTAACTTGGAGCATTTTCAGAAAGAAGTACAGGTAACTGACTCACAAAAACCAATATGAAATGAAAGAAATGGCCTAATTTTATCACTATAACTGTTGGTAGATAACAAAATTATATTGTTATTTCATTACCAAAATGAATAATACAATTTTAGTTTGGAATAAATAAATACAACTATACTTACAAACAACATTTATTTCAACTTCTGCTGTATCAGATCCATATTTATTCACAGCATGGATTTTATATATTCCAGTATCTTTTCTTTCTGGATTATCATTAAAGAATTTTGTGTTATAAGGAACATTTTCTACCCTGCGATAGCTTGTCTCCTGAATTGACTTGTTGTTTAGACTCCATGTTACATCCGGTGGTGGTTCACCAAAGATCTTTACATCATATAGGATTGGTTCACCCTCACGAACAGTAATATTTCGCAGGTTTTTACGATCAATTTTAGGAGCCACTGAAACAAATTATTGAAACATATTAACATTACCGTAGTTAATAATGTAAACCTTATCTAAATTATTGTTTTTTGCCTATGTATTTGACATAGAGGATTGATATTCACTATTCTTCATTGTTTTCTGATATTTGGATACGTTAACTCTAGAAATTTCGTGCTCTTTCCATAGATATATCCTAAGATATCTAAGACCTGAAGTTTGAAATAATGCACATTTTGTATTTTATTTTTTACATATACTTAATAAGCAGCAAAAGATATTAATGATAAATTAGTTTTAGCATTATGCATAAATTTATAAAAATGCTGAAATTCTATTTAGTTTCTGAAAATAATAGTTAAATATAGGAAACTAAGCATAAAATTTGCATGTTGAGTGCTTTAGCAACTTAACTTTTATTTTACATAGAAAGAACTTACGTTTTCTTGGTTTTGCAGTGATAGGTTTACTGGCCTCGCTGGGCTTTCCTGGTCCAGCTGCATTTATAGCACGAACTCTAAATTCATATGTTTCTCCCTCCTCTAAATTTTCTGCTCGTCCCTTACATTCTGGTCCTCTTGTTTCACCAGCTTTTGCCCAACGTGTTGAACCCTTTTCACGTTTTTCAATAATGTACCCTGTGATTGGAGATCCACCATCATTCGCTGGTGGAGTCCATCTCAGATCTATATGATCCTTATCCCAGTCAGTAGCCTCAGGAGTACCCGGAGCATCAGGTTCATCTAAAATTATATTAGTGTTTACAATTATTTAAATATGACCACAGTACTATCAACATTGTTGTCATTGCATAATTGTCACCATCACATAATGATGATGATAATAATAATAATAATAATAATAATAATAATAATAATAATAATAATAATAATAATAATAATAATAATAATAATAATAATAATAATAATAATAATAATAATAATAATAATAATAATAATAATCATATGATGGTAGCACCTTGGTTTATATATAAGCTATCAGGACTTCAGCATTTTCTCCCATAATTGTTCACTATTGAGAAATATTGAAATATAGCATGCTGCCACTGCAATCTGTTAGGTTTACAAGAGAGAGTACAGTGTATGTAGCATATTTCTCATTGTCAATGCCATCAGTTTGCTGACTGCTGAGATGGTGGTTAGCCCATCATTGAATCTGATTGGTTCAAGCACGGGAATTAGCAGACATGACTAAGTGAAAAGTGAGTGGAGCAGCAAAGGATGTGAACCATTTGGTTAGCACGTGTCAAGTTAATAACCATCTTATACTTCAGTTGTGCATGGCTGTTTGTTTCTATAGTTATTCAATTGGATGCTTATTTTGTGAAACACCAGTATGGGGAAAGCAGGTTTTAAGCTAACAGTGATCGCATTCGCAGAAAAGAATGGTAATTGAGCTGCAAAAGGGGAACTATGCAAATTACAGATTTGTTCAATAGCCCGATAAAATCAAATCCAATTAAAAGTTATATGCGATTCAACAGTATTGTAAATGTTCTTGTATATAATAGATGAGTCTTCAGTCAATTAACCCAGAGTCACACTATCCTTTTTATAACTATTTTGTAATTTACTGGAGTAGGTATTTCCATTGCGGAGTCAACACCACTTTTGTTTCGCCTCCTTCTCTCCTTTCTTTTTAACTATGAACAATACACTGTGGCTGGGCTTCAATATGCTGATACTCACTCTTACTCTCATTGCTATTCACGGTTGCTGAAAGTTAACACAGCCCATCTTAAATAATTTCTTATTCACATAATGGTTGCTCTCACACAATGGTCACATTCACATAATAGTATTTTTACTTTATGAAGAAAGCGTAAAGGGTATGGTAATTATGCAATGAAATATGGTATGTTGTAAGTTTAAAATGCATAATTTAGGACTCCAAAATATACAAGTTGCTACTCTGAAAAGGCTACAATGTATAGTGTGTCCACACTGGAAGTTACTTTATAAAGAGTATTTCAAACTCTAGACCACGTCAACGTGCAATATTCCATTGCATAATACTCATACTTGTTTATATATTGTTATATTGTCTAAAACAGAAATCGCGGGAAACTAACATAGGTCAATGCTTTGTGGTCTCTTAGTGAAAATTTCAACCCACAGAAATGAAAATGCAGAACTTCTTGAGTTATGAATTTTTATGGAATACAATGTACGGGAATCCAATGCTAGTTTATTAAGTCAAATATACTACTGTTACAGCAGAGTCTAATTGGACTAATGTCAATATTGTTGTTAATGAGCTAAAATATAACTTGCATAATTTACTCGAGACAGATTTAACTTGGTTAGGTTTATTATTTTGTTCCACAGGATTTACTTCAGGTAATTATGTGCTGTGAAAATAAAATGTTGACCTTATGAATTTGATTTCAAACTTTAATTACTTGAAATGCTTATCTTCATTCCTAGTTTTCCATTTGTTGAAACTTTGTGTTGAACCTCGGACCACCTTCTAGGTTTACTTAAAGCTAATAAATACTTTGGTAACTTATGGTAAATATAAGAGCTTGTTTGTGGTTTTAATGTCCAACATTGGGTACATCCACATGTTTAGCCAAGACTATAAATATATGCAAACTCCTTAGAAGCAAACCATCCATTGAAATGTAAGTAAAATATCCCTCATATCTATAATGTCTCCTCAGTTATTGCTCAAGCTCATTTATAAAATTCACCTTACCTTAATTGTCCTAAAAAAGTCTGCTATTACCTGTTCCACTGGGGTTCAAATTTTATTCTGGAACAAACCATGCTCGCACATTTATTCACTGTCCTTTCCACAAAGGAACTAGTACTTGCATTTTTCATACAACTTAGTTAAAACAGTCACACTGTAATACTTAACTTCATTTTCATCACTTTTAAATAGCCTGCAAAGTTAAATCCCTAATCTATATGCACAATTTAGCATCTTTGTCTTATCTTCCAGTAAACATTTTACAGCCAAAGGTTTACTCTTTAAATCACTAGTATGTGCTGGACTATAGCCAGCCATAATTCATAGGTCAGTGTAAACATTAAGCCATTTGCAAGTTCCCACCAACAATATGATCCTAGGGAGAAAACATGTTTATACTCCCTTGATGTTAAGGTGTACATAATTTGTTTCTTTAAATAACTGAAAATATTAGCATATTATTCTCCTTAACTCATTTGCCAACCAAAAAGCGACCAAAGGATTAAGGTACTTCATACTTACCAAAAGGATTTTTCGCTATAATAGGTTTATCAGATTCCAGAGGTTCTGATTCACCTTCTGCATTTACAGCCATTACTCGGAATTTGTACTCTTGACCAGGCTGGAGATTTTCAACCTCCATTTTTGGCTCCTTCGATCGGCCAACTGGGACCCAGCGACCTAAAATTTGAAGATATAAGCTGTCCTTAATTTTCAAGATTGACTGATTAAATTTGTAAATAAATTCATTGACTTAGAAATTTAATTCATTAGCTCATCAATTAGAGTGTTAAGATCATGAAAATTAATTAAACAATTTCACTACAATTCAAATTATAATGTGTGAAATGTCAAGTAATGTCCAGAGAGATACTTTGAAACAAGGTAATTCCCCTGTGAGCAATTAAGTTTGTAAAACATATAACGATTTTGATAATATGCACTAGAGGTTTGCTACTAGAATACATCTTATGTACTCATTCAAAATAATTAATTGCACAATGGTATTATGACACTATTGCTTGCCACTTCATCTGATAGCTCCTTTTGTAGAGTATAGAAAGGGAACCATGCTACTGCATGGGCTTATGTTTCTCCTATTATTCACAGAGAATTTCCTTCATCATTTATATCAATAAGTTCTTAATACAGAAAAATATTTTCAGCAATAATCATACTTAATATAATTTTGGGAGGAACTCGTAATCACTAAACAATACAAATGAGGTTCTAGAGGTCTTTATACAAACTCAAGAATTGAGATCAAATATAATAAAAACAGAATGATGGAATCAATTATTAGTAATAAAGGGATAAGACAAGTTTCTGGATAATCCCCAATGTTAATATATATATATACCATGTGAGTCATCTCATCCTGTGGATTAAGAAATTATGCAGTCCCAGCATTTTACAGGACATGCCATAAACACTGTCTGCTGCATCGCATCATATCAATTTTGGCCCAAATGGCTGCTTTGTACCACTGTGTGTATGAAGCTCTCGTAGTGCAACAGTAAGCGCATTGACCTTCTGTGTTAAAGGTCACAGGTTCAAATACTGCTACTTGAAGGTACTTCTTATATTTAGTAACTTTAATGAGAACTGATAGTTTGGCACTGAAATGTCGTCTCTCTTAATTAGTTTAATTATGTGAATTTCACGACAGCAGAAAGTGTTATTTGTTAAAATATACTTTAATGAATGTCTTAAATAAATGCATTATAACATTACAATTGTAACTTACAAACATAAGGCATCATTACATAATATATAACCATTTGAAGCTATTCTGTCATACAAAAGAAAGCTAATAAATAGTTCTGAGAGTTTGCAAAACTCAGTGCCTACATACATAATGTTTGTGAGCCCATATTATGATTGCTGAGAACCCCTCTTGTTCCCAAAGTAGTGTACAGTGAACACGGATGGCTGAAACTTTGTATTTGTAAGAAAGTCCACTTTCTAGTGCATTCAGAAAGAACACATGATTTGCTAGAACATTGGAAATATAAATCAAAATAAATAAAAAGCTCAGTTATTCACAAGCGTGATATGAACTTTTGACCTTCACCATGTCATTCCAGCATGTTAACCATTGTGCTACTAGAGCGTCAATGAGCAACACCGTAGCCCTAATCAGCGGGCTGGTGAATGCAGTGTCTGCAGCTGCATTTTGCATTGTTTGTAAAATACAGGGTTACCAATCCACAGGATGAGAAGGCGGCGCCGTGGCTGAGCGGTTAGAGTGCTCGCCTACCACCTAGGCGGCCCAGGTTCGATCCCAGGGACCCACATGTGGTATTCGTGGTGGACAAAGCAGCGTCAGGGCGGGTTTTCTCCGGTTTCCCCTGCCATCTCATTCCACCGGTGCTCCATCTTCATTCCATGTATCATCAGTGTCACCGCCTGCGGTGCTGTAGTAGTAAAAGCGGGCGTTAAACACTACAACAACAACAGGATGAGAAGACTTACCCAGTATATACATTTGGGTGGTCCTTAATTTTCGAATTTCGCATTCCTTTGCACACACCACCAAGTTTCTTTCCTTTTGCTTTAAGAAGAATTTTGATACCTATTTTGTTGAAATTGAAGAAGAGGAACATATGCCGCACTGGCCGAGAAGTTGTGACAAGTTGATTTATTCCTGCTTATACACATACTTGATTGCTGCTGTACTGTCCACCTACAGTTGAGCCTCGGTTTCCACTGAGTAATGTTGTGAATGTTAATTTACATCAAGAAGTTCTGACACAGTTATACTTTATTTAGTCAGTGAAGTTATGCTGTGAAATTATGAAGATCAATGAACATACATTACCATATACGAGTAATCAATAGGTTATGTCTGTCTTTTTTTATAACATACGTGAAATAAAGTTGACTATCAGTCAAAGTGCTAATTTAGTTGGGCGTAAATCTGTAATATTTTGGGAGAATGCCAGGATTCATACAAGAGCTTTACCTTACTGCACAAAGGAACTTATAGAGCTGTATTCAGAGTGGCGCAATCTGTAAACAGTGTTCATAGAGAGATGTTCACCCATAAAGAATGAGAGTGTAACCTTTATGCAAATCTAAATAATTTGCTCGGTGTTGCCTTGCTAATGCTTTGTACATGATAAAAATAATAGATGATAAACTTTTTCTATTATATCAATAAGAGCCTGGCCAGTGGAAGATCGCAGCAAAAAAGGAAAGGGCGAGGATTACAGTTATAAAAGAGGAAGTAAGGAAGATAAGGCTGATAGCAGTTCAGAGTCTTTAGATAGTACTAATGCCTCACTTGAAGAAACAACTGAAATGAGTGGCTCTGAACTCACAAATCCCTCCATGAGCTCAGCTTTAATTTCTAGTAGTGATGCAACCTTGGATGGAAATAAAGTAAATTCAGAAAGGGAAAACCAATGTGGAAGAAAGTGTTTTATCACATCAAAATTAGCTGCCGTATTAGACAATGGGCTGTTAACGGCTGATGAGGACCAAAAAAATTCATTTTGCAATGTATGCAAGTTTACCAAAGATGATACCCTTATTGTAGAAAAGAAATACTGAAAAGAAAATTGTGTTAAAACCAGTGTTGATCTGAGCTGCATTCCCATATTTTGTATGTTCTATTGCATTGTACATCTCTTCTGTTTAGCTATATTAAGCATACTTACAAAGCATGTATAGATGGGTTTCAAGTATTTCTGTCAATAGAAAAATACAAAAGCTTTTTCAGTACTTAAGTTGATTTAGTTGATTTTAAGTACATTGCAGAATGGGTAATATTAATTAATTGTAATGAAATTTGCAACATTATCAAAACATGCCAAAAGTAAAAAAAATAAGAGGGTGTGTGCTCAAAACACTTGACATTTTTATGTAACCCCCATATAAGGACCACCCTAATATATATATGAGTGGTCCCAAAATTAGACAAACTTTGGGAGTTGATGGATGACATAATTTTAAGCACTTTTTATTAAGGAAAGGTGCTAGATGAGTTAATGTCATTACCTACTGCCTCCCACCCAGTTTATGTATTTATGACAAAATCAGCAATGCAAATTAGTGTTGCATTTATCTTAGTAAGGCATACAATCCTAAACCAAGAAACAAACACAGAACATATAAACAAAACCCAAACATCTCTTTGTTTACAGTTAATTACAACTATACAACATTAGAGAAACTTTTAAACCAGAGAAATAGCTGGTGTTTTTGTGAAAGTACAGCTGAATAGGGCACACCAATGCACTCTTTGTGTTAATTGCAATGGGTGTGTGTTCCAACATTTGCTTTCAATAATAAGACTGTGATTAACTGTAAACAAGGAGATGTTTGTATTTTGTTTCTGTGTTGTGTTTGTTTCTTGGATTAGGATTGTGTGCCTTACTAAGATAAATGCAATATTAACTTGCATTGCTGATTTTGCTGTAAATACTTAAACTGGGTGGGAGGCAGTAGGTAATAATATTAACTCATCTAGTACTTAAACGAAGTACCGCAGCAAGAAACTTTCTTATAAAAAGTGTTTAAAATAATGTTATCTATCAGCTCCCAAAGTTTATGGGTCTAATTTTGGGACAGCCTGTATATATATAAAATAAAAGACTGGAAAAAAATATGAACACATGGAATAAAACTAAACCATAATAAAATATTGCAAACCATTTTATATGCAGATGATATAATTATAATATCCACACCAGAAGACAAACTCCAATGAGCAGCTTATAATTTGAAGAATGTTGCTAAATAGTACTCTATAAATATCAACACTGGGAGAACTAACTAAATCTATGGTAATGCAGGGCAAAAATCTAATCTAAGTTAAGAATGGATAAATGGTAAAATATTGAGCAAGTAACCAATTTTACCTATCTTGGACGTTTAATTCTGGAATATCAAGCAGATATGTAAATTAAAATTTAAAACCATGATCAAAGAAATGAAACAACTAAATGACACTTTGGTTAACAGATGTCAATATGTATAAAATGAAAAATCTACAACATTACACAAACGGCGCACTTTGATTTGGAAGTGAAATTTTGATATTGAACAGCAGAGACCAAAAACAGGAAGTAGCTTAAACACATCTTTCACAATTTTTTTTAATTTCACAAAACTTGATATGAAAAGGAATTCTTAAAATAAGAAAAAATGAAGGGCTGAAAATATGGTGGATGAAATAAGACATTATTAACAAGATAAGCTCCAACATGTTAACAGAATAGTTCCTCATAGACTTCCAAAATTGTGTAGAGGCTGCAATCCATGTGGGAAAAGAGTGATATAATGTCCACAGAGAAGATTGTAGGAGCAACAATGTTTAATCTGATCTTAAGAGAACAGGATAAATAAAATCCTAAGTTTCAAAGTATTACATGGTGATGACAAAGCCATAAAAACAGTATAAAACTAAATCAATATCTGACTTTGGAACTCATGAGTTTTAAAATATTTACTGTGATTAAAAACAGTCAATAAGGGTGCACGTGCACATGCAGCTTGCATTTGGAATGCAAGAGTTTTTGAACAATATAACTAAGCACTGAAATTACATTAAAGGAAAGAAATGTCTTGATGACTGGTATACTGAGTTATGAGTAAACGGAAGTTAACACAAGTATTAAGGTGGGAAAGATAATATCAGGGAATGGTGTGTAAAAGTTTTGTAGTAAGAGTGTGTATTACTTACATGTTTATATTTTGGACACACTTAACTTTATTTTAATCTTTATTGTTCTTATATTTGTAAATACCTGTCTCTAGGTCCATCTTCTCAACAACATAATGTTCTATGGGTGAGCCTCCGTCATCTGCAGGTGGATTCCACTTTAAACTGCAGCCCTCTTTATGAATATCAGATATCTTCAATGGTCCCTCTGGTTTGCTAGGTTTATCTGTTACAATTTCACAAACAAGTGATAAAGTCGAACAATAATTATTATATAGGATATAAAAACTGTCAAATATATTTTTATCTGATTCTGCTTTTTCCACAAGTTATACATTATTAATTAACTTCAATCTTTATATTATTAATTGTGAACATACCTAAAACTATAATATCTACAGAAACTTCATCTTTCCCTGAGCTATTTTCAGCTTTGATCACATATGTACCGGAATGTTTTCTTTCAGCAGGCATAATTATTAACTTAGTTTTGTAATCCTCATTATCAATACTAATGACATCTCTGGGTTCAAGTCGAGCCTTATTTAAAAACCATGACTTGCTGGGTGGTGGTTCTCCACTTATCTTCACATCAAAGCGAATGTTCTGACCAGCCTTAATAGTCATGTCTTTCAGTGCACTGCGATCAATACGTGGTGGAGCTGAAAAACAATTATAAACAAATGCTTAAAATCTATCAGAAATGTACACATTTATTTGTTAAATTTTATTCATTTTATTTTCATTAAAATCTTTAATATTGTTTTAAGAACTAAAGTTCTAGAAAGGGTGATTAAATATATCATGGGTGAAATGATGCACAAATGAGCTGATATTTAAGCAATATTTGTTTTATGATGATAGGAGAGAAAAACCTTTATCCTGGCAACTCAACCAGCCTACTATCCAACCTTGGGCCCAACAGGTTTGGAGGCAGATGCACAACCCTTACACTATAGACATGGGCAATGGTTTTTGAAAAGGCATTAGCCCAACCTATTTATACAGTGGTTTACAAAAGTTAATAACAGGTAATAAATTGAAATTACTGTAAAATCTCAAATCATTTAAAGGCAAACTTTTAAAAACAAATATATTTTTTGTCATGTAACATCTACAGAATGTGAAGCTTCCAAATTGCAATTTATAAATAATAAAATTAAATTTCAAAAGAGTACATTTCTCTACAACATGAGTTATGGAAAAAACTTAATTAGTTATGTTGTCTCAGCACCATTGATGATACAACTCCTCAAGAATAAATAAAATTACATTTAAAAGAGGTGCTACATTTGCTCAATATGCACTACAGTAAATAATACATTGCTCTTTGTTTGCAACAAAGATTTCATTGTTGATCTATATGCGTTTAATTTAATTTCTCCTTATATTTATATTTAGAATTTTAACACGGACATTGCTTAAGCAGCTTCTGACTGAAACCAGTTAAGATATGGCAGTTTTAAATTTTGGCAGAGAACCATTCTATGAAGCAGGAAGTGCATATATGTCAAAATAATAAACCTTTGAGTTGCAGCAATGTTGTTTCAGGGGTGTGATTTTAGTTCAGATTATGAAAAATATATGAAGTATAATCTAAGGTTGATGGCGATTATTTTTATTTTCAAATATTGAAATCAAGCTTCTTACCAAATCTGTCCTTAGCAGTAATAGTGTTGCTGGGATCACTGGGTTTGCTTTGACCACCTTTATTTACAGCACGTACTCTGAACTGATACTTCATTCCCTCTACAAGATCAGGTACCTTAGCTTCACATTTATTTCCAATTACTTCAACAGCTTTTTGCCATTTGGAACTGGAAGCAGGAAAAATGTACCAAAAGCATATAAGCTACAGAAAATTATATAATTATAAAAACATTTATGTCTAATTAGACAATATAACAATGCAATATATGAGTAAAAGTAATAATTAATCATTGAGACCTAATAAACAATATGAGGGTCACTCAAGAAAGCTTTCAAATACCACTGAAGTTGTTGTTGTTGTTTTCTAGTGCCTTGCATCTGGCAATGAAGCCATTAGCATTCGTGCTTTCTAATACTTTTGAACTGTAGTTTCTTCTGATCTTAATGCTTCACAGGTCTTCAAGTGTTCTTCATTCATTTCTGCTGGATCGTTACACAGGACACATATTGGTGAGGCTGAGATACCTATTCTGTAGAGATGACTTGCTAAGCAGTCATGATTTGTCAATAGTCGGAAGGCTGCAACAGCTGTTTTCCTTGGTCTCTGGGGGATTATATCTGGATTGGAAAGTAGTGTAATCCATTTTTTATCTTACCACTGAAGTAATTACAGTAGAAATAAAATGTATTTTCTAATAAGAAAGACCATTCTCTTATCTGTTTATAATGGAATTTCTACTGCCTCCCAAAATGCAATCCATAGTAGTGGAGATAAAAAAACAATACAGTATGCAAGGCAGTTCAGTCATTGTAATCAGAATGGACAGAAGGAATTTGCACTCTGTGAATTTTTATAATGTTATTCAAAGACCAGTGCAGTCGTTCAAATGTGCTGCATCAGCTTTTATGGATTCCATCCATTTCCATGCTAAAACTTTCAATTCGTCTTGAAAATTGAACATGGGCTGAATGTCACTGAAATATAAGTACAAGACCATTATGGACAGTGACTGAGAAAAACATGATTGTGGACAAAGTGGATCCCTAACTGAATTACAAAGATATTAAGATAAAGCAGGGTTATTGTACCTGCGAGTGCTGAATAAATATGACTCACTTTATCCTTAGCTCAGTAAAACTTAATCCAGGTAGGTGCTGCACTCCTGAATGTTAGAGGAATGGTGACATGAAAAGCTATATCATTTTGACAATGGTGGCTCTCACTGTTTCAAAGACCACATCAGTTGTAGGGACCGTGAAATATCACTATAATTCAGAAACAAAGGGTCATTCCTATTTGCAGCTGTTCAGTGATCACAATCCACCTGCCAAAGTCAAGAAGGCTGAAAGTGTTGGAAAGAAAATGCTGCTGGGATTCTTCAGCACAGCCAGAAACATGACATCCATGCCACTTGAAGAGCGAAAATCACTTCTGCTCAGGTGGGTATCATGATCAGTCATGGAGAAAAGCTTAACAACTGCTTTGAGAGGCATCCTTCTTCTCAGGCAGTATCTCTGCCCATACAGTAAATATCATGTTCAATTTTGAAAGAGAATGCTGTGTAACCTATTCTCCCTATAATGTGGACTAGGTACCCTCCTGGTACATCTTGCTTACACTGGGTGAAGACTGACTAGGAGGAAACTCACTTTAAAGTACTGCAAATACCCTTTCAGACTATATAGAAAACAATGACATGTGGTGATCATCTAGATAGCCAAAGCAATGAACATTATAATCTTTTAGTAAACAGTAGTTAGTAAAGGAATAGCCTGTTGCCCTGCATGGGCTAGGGGTAAAATCCGTCACCCTGCTGGAGAATAATGGATCTTTTTAGGTCTAAAAATCCTTAGCATTGCTTCCTTTGCAAAGGAAGTAGAGTCAGTGGTCTCATGTTGTAGATTTATGGCATTTAAAAGAACATCAAGTCTGGTAAAGAGGACTCAGAGTAAAATTAAACATTTATGCCCAATATATAGAATGTGACGCTGACAACTACAGCAGTTAAAGGGTGTCCATAAATAAAAACCCAATTTAAATCAAGGAGTAGACTATTCTAGATAAAAAAATCACAACTTATAGATAATATATAATTTAAAGGATAAATATTAAAGATACAAATTGTCACTAGTAATGATTTATGTTGATAGAATAAGCCTATAGGTAGACATATCAATTTATATTCAATAAAGTTACTGTAAGTTAAATTTTATAAAAGATAATAGCTTGTAGACTTAAGTTCACTTTGACACTTGTGTAGGATACCTCTGTAAGAGTGAATTGGAACTCCAGCCTAAGAAAATTTGATAAGCTCTTTTGCTTTCTTCTGGGTTCTCCTAGTAAGTGAACTTTGATTGCAATAATTTTGAGATGAGAAAGCCTCTTCCATATACAACACAGCATAGAAGAACTTACAGAAAATCAAATATGAAAAAATAAACTGTCATGTCATGTACAACATTTTGAAGGGGCAAGTAAATTTCTTTCAAAATTCATAGTTACTTAAAATACCAAGTTTTTCCATTTCATTGTTCAAAGATAGTGTCTGTTTTGTCTCATAAAAATCCATTTATGTTTTTGATTTACACACATATACACATGCATGTATATATAGATAAAGTAAGAACTAGGAACAAAGGAATGGTACAGAGTAGGTGATATCATTCCTATCAGAAAAAGCTGAAGGAAAGCTGATCTCATGTTTTCAGATAGGCACTGCACCTTCTTTGCTAATTTTTTCATTCTCCACAACTAAATTTACCTGTATTGATCTTTCTTTTCCACAATATAGGATGTAATAGGAGCACCTCCATCAGATTTTGGTGGTGCCCATTTAAGATCTGCTTGGTGTTTGTTCCAGTCTTTGACTTCTGGCTTTCCTGGTTTATCTGGTTCACCTATAAATAAAGTAATACAATGATAAGATAACTTTGGTATACATATGCATAATTATTGAAAGCTTTATTCCACTAACAAAGTTTATATTAACTTTGAAGGTACTTACTGTAAGGATTTTTAGCCAGAGTTGGAATGTCTGTTTCAAGAGGCTCTGATTCCCCTTCTGAATTCACAGCTTTCACACGGAACTGATATTCCTTTCCTTCATTTAATCCAGAAACCTATTAAAAACCACAAGTTATTTTAGCTAATATAAAGTGGTATTACAGGAGGGTATTTGCATAAATTTGATGTAAGCAATATTGCTTCATTTATTTCATAAAGGTATCAATTGATCTTTATTTTCTTACTTTCCATTCTTATGTTATACTGAACTTAGACTTAATAATCTCAACTGGGTGCACAAAAGCAGTTAAGTTGAAAAGAGTGGAAAATGAGTACTCCACATACTTTGATACTATTTTGTCTGCTCTATGTGTCTAATCGGCTAAGTCATATCACATACAATAGCCTAGTATGATGAGTGTGCAAATGGAGCTATGTCATGAAGCCATTTAATGTGTGTGTGCAAAGATGCTTAAGCCTCTCAATTTTGACTTAACTTAATTTACACCATCAAACTGGCAGTGCAAAATTGTTTAAGCTAGTTATAGAGTCAACTTAACTACTGTGCACTACAAATTTAAATGACACTTGACACTACACCAATCTGGTGGCAGGGTATTTATTTTTATTACACTAATGTGAACACTGATTAATATAAAGCAAGCAACTCTGGCTTATCAACAACACAGATGAGAAAAATTAATTATTGCAGCTATGTATATTATTTTAGTAAAAATATTGCCACCTAAAACCCAACAATGGCTGCCTGCAGTGACAATAATGCAGCACTGATACTGGTTGGATTTTTCTCACATTTTAGTTGATGGTGGCTCATTATCATACAGCTTGTGAAGTGAGGTGCTACACGATGAGTTCAAGAAGTAGAGAGCTAGTTGAACTGGCCATTAAGGTTAGATTAGATTAGATTGCGTTCAGCGAGTTCACAAATAGCCATGGAGGCTGGTGAACATTGAACATGTCAATTGTGATGTACAAAACATTGTCAATAAATATACAGAATGAGCACATAAAAGCTCATTATATACAGGAACAAAGAAGAAACAAACAATTAACAGCAAAGGGGACAATGGAAACACAATCAAAGCTTACCTGAAATTTGTCAGATAAGAATTGAATTTTGTGTTAAATTTACACTAGGCATTTACAGCCATATTCTACTGTTTAGTTGTAATATAATGATGATGATGATGATGATGATGATGATGATGATGATGATGATGATGATGATGATGATAATTCATTTAGAGATCACTTACAGAGTTACATAAGCTTTGATTTGTCATTTAGATTACCTTATACAGAATAAATTGAGCTAAAAATTACTTACAAACTTACATAAGCATTAACTCGAATAATTTTCCATTTAAATAATCTTAAACAGAATAAAATGAGTTAGAAACTACTTACAAAGCTACATAAGCTTTAACAGGAATAATTTGTCATTTGAATAATCTTACACAGAACACAGCTAAGGAAGCTACTAATCATAAAGACTGTGATTATGATACCGAAATTTAGATTTCAAATCGAATGGGCTTGATAAAGACACGTTTTAATTTAATTGCCGGATGTGAGATTTGCGATAAGTGTTGAGTAATAACATAAATAGATAATAGAGCAGGAAGTGTTGTAAGGTGAGCCAGATATGAGTAAATAATAGTCAAATTTGTAGGATAAACACATTATTGGTTTGAAATTAACGAGTCATGACGTCATACTACATAGTTTAAATTCACGTTTGAAATTCAGGTCGCGCGATATATTTAATAAAATATAAAGAAAACATCGTTTAATCATAAAAAGGTAATTATATATTCGAAATTCATAAAAGAACATGTTATAATAGAAAGGGACATTTCTAAATTGCGGGAAAAGGAAATAGCATTTTGGATACGAGGCTTTCTTGGATGACGTCATGACATTTAAAATTGGAGAGAACGTTTTTTCCTTAGCGTGGGTACGCGAGAAAGCGTCACTACTCAGCCCAGACCAGTACTGCAAGTTATGCTGTGCAGACGTGAGTGCGATTCCTCTACATATAGAATCGGCATAACTCCCGAAAGTATCTAAGGTGTAATAAACAATATACAAAGGTTTTCTTGGGTATTCTATAAAACACCTGCGCGTACCCGAGATAAATAAAGAGATCTCAACCTGAGCTGGCGGAAACGAACCAAATCAACGGGCGAAAACGAGACCAACGACATTTACGCATCAAATGGCGACACAACGAGAACCGAACAACGACTTCTAGCTTCAATTATGTGTTTATAGTTGCCCCAAATGAGCTAAATTATCTCAAAAACTTTTCTCTTTTAGAGAAGAACATTTATTTGCAACTCTCAGATATTGTACAAGCAGCTATAGAAGATTAAAATGATAGCTGTAAAGATTCAGACTTCAAAATTTGAGAGTGTACTGGCTCAGATTCAAGTATGAGAAAAAATCCAAAGTAATGCTGGACTTCAGCCATTGTATGTTATAAGTGAGTACACATCTAAATAATTGTAATTTGTAAATAAGATCCTATAAGCATTAAATTACCTCAAAAACTTTTCTTTTAGAGAAGAACATTTATTTGCAACTCTCAGATATTGTACAAGCAGCTATAGAAGATTAAAATGATAGCTGTAAAGATTCAGACTTCAAAATTTGAGAGTGTACTGGCTCAGATTCAAGTATGAGAAAAAATCCAAAGTAATGCTGGACTTCAGCCATTGTATGTTATAAGTGAGTACACATCTAAATAATTGTAATTTGTAAATAAGATCCTATAAGCATTACATGTTTAATGTATTCAGCTTTTATTGGACATATGGGAGCAATGAACTAGTTAATACTATGATGAACACTTTTTCTTCTTTACCAGAATACCAGTGGCGGCTCGCAGTCAAAATTTTAGGGTAGGCAAAGTGTAACAGCAGCAACAACAACAATGACGACAACAACAACAATAATGATGATAATAATAATAATAATAATAATAATAATAATAATAATAATAATAATAATAATAATAATAATAATAATAATAATAATAATAATAAAAATAATAAACCCCGTTTATCCGAAATATAGGGGGCGAAGTCATTGCGGATAACACAAACAATATATTGTTTGGTTGTTTAATAAGAGCAGAGTGAATGAGTATGACTTACGGACGCATTACCGCCAAAACTAAAATCACGAGTGTCAGCAGACTTTTTTCCAGGGGAAGGCACATGTTGGAAATTTGCAATCATATAATATTAAATCATTATTTTACTGTCAAAATTTATAGTATTTGTTGCAGATAACCGTATTAATTTGTGCTAAACAAAAATTGTTCTTACATCAAAATTAAAATAATAGTTTAATAGTTAGTAACTGACTGCACATTAAGTTCACCAACTTCCAAGGGGGGGGGGGCCGTGGCCCCCCTTGCCCCCATTTCGCGATGCCCATGACTAAAATGGATTAAGAAATTGAAAAATTGTCTGACTGCAGCTTTGTGTTCATTGTCAGTGCGCCGCAAAAGCGGAATTTGTAATAGTTCACTAATTAAGTCGGTCATACTGGTATTACAGAGTGATAATGACACGTTCGGGTCTCTGAGATCTTCGTTCGTGGAGTATGGCTGTTCGGAAAATGTCGCATAAATTTGGATTTGGGCAGGCAAGTGTTCGGACTGCTGGCAGACGCGTCTACGCATGCTCGGAGTGCGTATAGAGACGGAATGTTTCCTTATCCCTGTTCAAGGGCCTCGTACTGAGGAAAGGGGGCCGGGCAGGCAGGAGTTAAGCTAGCCTGCTCTCCCCTACCCAGGTTCCATGCGTATCATTTCTGCCGCGCGTTTCAAACACGCAGCACAGTTTTGATGAATCAGAATTGAGATTAAAGGATTTGACCATGCGCTGAACTTCTTGAACTGCAATTAGGAGGAAAATGACGGTTCAAATGATAAAATGCAGAATCATAGTAAAACATTATTTGTTGATGTATTACGATAGGGTAGGCAATGCCTACCCTGCCTACCCTGAGGAGCCGCACCTGCTGATTACCCTCCCCTTATGTAGGACTTACACCTCCTAGGGCTTATAAGCCAGTGCCTAGGGTCAGACACCTGTGGGGGAGCACAGGAACCTATGGACCAGACAGAGTGAAGACCTGGAAGCGGGTGGTCAGCCCAGCACCAGGTATAATAGTGAGGAAGAGGATGATATGAAATGCAGATAAAATTGATGATTGGAAAGGTGATAAGGAGCAATTGGTGGAATGAGTGGCGGGGGAAACCGGAGAAAACCTGCCCTGATATCGCTTCATCCACCACGAATACCACATGTGGGTCCCTGGGATCGAATCCAGGCCGTCTAGGTGGTAGGCGAATGCTCTCACCACTCGGCCACAGTGCCGCCCATGATGAACACTTTGTGAGATATTCAAAAACCAGTTATGTATGCTTGAAAAAGTATACATGCAATGCCCTTATGTTTTACTCATTTAATTCTAAATTTGAAACGAATAAAGACTTTTCTAAATCTGTACCTACAGCTCACAGTAATCCATGGGATGGGTAAATGTTAAACAGCTGTTTTCTTTTTTTGTGTCTGTTGTGATGTGCTTTACATCAAGATTAGTTCATGTTGACTGTTTTGCAAGGACCTTTAATTTGTGGTGTTTTCCTGAATTTTAGCTTCTTTAATAATTGAGGCTTGAAATATCTCTTAGAACAATCTATATCACCTTAAAGTTACATTGGGGCAACTAAAACCAAGTTACAGAAGCCAAATGCTTATTTGGAAGCTTCATTCATAGTAGATGTGAGACAGAGTATAGCATATTAAGCCAAAGATGTATGGTTTAAGCTTCTGTCACAGCAAATAATTTTTCAAATCTGATCAGCTTTCTAGGTTACACAGAGTCAGTTTGCAAGAACAACCAATAAGTATGAATTTCTTTTCCACTCCCTATGGATAAATTTATGGTACATGAAACATAACTAAAGTATCTGCAAAATTTGATAAAAACTTTGCTGTAACAATTCACCATACAGAAAATGCAATTCGTAGAAAAACAAGATATTCTTACATCAGCTTCTGGAGTCTTACTGGTCCCTACAGGCACCCAGCGTCCAGTCTCAGTGTCCATTCGTTCAATGACATAGTGATCAATGGGCTCACCACCATCATCCTCAGGTTTCTCCCACTTAAGCTTACAGCCCTCAGCAGTTACATCTGATACTTTAAGTGGTCCTTTAGGTTTACTGGGTTTGCCTAAGACATAGAATTGCTAATTATTTTTTATTCTTTAAGTACATGCACAAGCCAGTAGCTAAACATATCCACCTGTCCATCAATCTAACTATCCACTTTTTCAAAATGGTATTCATGTACAATGGTGACGAAAAGCAAGCAGCAAAATTATTATGAAAAAGTTGGAAAATATTTACAGGGAAAACCAGGAAATGACAAAAATCCACACATTAACAGTAGAGACCTTAGCAGAAATGAAGGTGGCCGAAAGGGAATTATAGAAGGGAAGAAAAAACAGCAAAGTGTAATAGCATATGGCGTGAGGAAAGCGGAGACAATAGCGTCCTTATAGAAGATAATTGAATTGATAAACAATGACCTGTAAAAGGCCCTGGAAGAGATTAAAGAACTGAAAGTACAAAAAGTAGTGCTAGAAGCATATATACAGATGCAAGTGGACAAAGCATCTTGTAAGTCAGTGGTGAAAAGGCATTTGGAAAAAATTGCAGCATCAAGCACCAGCACCAAAAACAGGTTCGAGTCACTACATGAAGAACAGATTCAAGTGAATGAAACAGAAGAAAAACACAAGGGAAGGAATAACAGTTAGAAGTGGATAAATCCAAATGCCAGAGTGAAGAAAACGAAGAAAGAAGAAAAAGAAGGGCATGTGAACCAGCAGCTATAGAATTTCTTTTTGAAAAAACAAAACATGATACTAATAGGAGCATAAAGGTCTCCATCAACAAATGAAAAAATATTTGTTAGAAGTTTAGAGGACTTCCAAATCACAATTCCTGACTATGAAATCAAAAAGTTGCGGGGTATCTAAATATTGATTTACTAAAAGAAATTCAATAAAAGGGAGATTAATAGAAATATTAACCAGGTTAAACTTAAAAATCGGTATAGACAAACCCACTAGGATCACATCAATTACTAAAATCTGAAAAGATGACATATTTACAAATCTAATAGAAAATAAATGGGAAACTAAAATAATAAAGGCAAGAATAGGGGATCATTTTGGACAGTTGTTAAAAGTAAATGTAAAAATAGAGACAGTACAAAACAATTTTGAATTTAAAAGGCAAATAGATAATGTAAGTTTAAATAGATTTAGACAATACCTTGAACAAGTAAGTTGGAAAGAGGTTATGAACTAGAAAATATAAATAAAAGGTATGAAATTTGTAGCAATATACTACAGTAAGGCTTAAACATCACAAATCTCTTAAAAAAAGTAAAAGTCAAGTCAGGTTCAATGGGTATCCAGTATGAAACATGGATGACAAAAAGGGATCAAAATTTCTTGGAAGAGAGTGATATTTTTGAATTCTCTAAAACATGTAAATGTGGCAGAAAAATCATTAAAATATATTGAAAATTATAATAAGAGTATTTAGATTAGTGTGTGAAAGTGCAAACATGAGGTGTAATCGGGAATTGGTAGTAAAGTCAGAAAATAAAACTAAAACAATATGGAATATCTTAAATAGGTTACACAAGAAAAAAGTTAATGAAGGGAAAATATGACAATCAAAGAAAAAAATAATAGTAAAATAAATTATCCAAACAAAATATGTAGCAATTTCAATAATTGCTTTATAAACATTGAAAACCAATTGAAGACAAAGGGCAAACAAATAACCAGGTAAACATAGTAGCATCAAGTCAAGTAAACTCAATGGGAATATTAAAAGCATCAGAAAAAAACATATTACAAGAAATTGATAAACTTAAACCAAAAACATGAGTTGGTTTTGATGAAATATCAAATAAAATTATAAAAGAAATTAAAATTGAAATTGTTAAAGTGCTAACGCACATTACAAACACATCACTAATGCAAGGGACATTTCCACATATTTAAAAGAAAGTAAGGAAAGAAAAGGAAGCAAGATGAATATTGAAAATTATAGGCCTCTTATATTATGTTCAACAATTTAAAAAATAATGGAAGGCATATTTTTAAACCAATTTGAAAATTACTGCAGTAAACTGAACATAATATCAAAATGGCAATCTGTGTTTGAAAAGAATAAATCAACAATTAATGCTATAAGTAAGGTTAATAATTATATAGATGAAGCATTAAATAAACAACAGAATGTAATAACTATCTTTTTGGACTTATCAAAGGCATTTGACTGAGTATATATAGACATACTGTTAGGTAAATTAGAAAACTATGGTGTTTGGGGATTGGCACAACAATGGTTAAGTTCATATCTAAAAAACAGAATTCTATGCATTGAAATAGTGCAGATGTTGCAGAAAAAATTAAATCAAATTTCCAAACTATTTGGCAAGGTGTACCGCAAGGCTCAAAACTAGCTCCATCTTTGTTTTTAATATATATCGACAATATTTTTAAATTAGTAGAAAGTGGAAATGTAGCAGGATATGTAGGGGATATGACAAAAGTAATTAAGGCTGCTGCTGAGCTAAATTTAAAAGCAGACCAGCTAATGGAAAAAATAAAACGTTGTTATATAAATTTAGACATGATTTTAAATACTAAAAGACAGCCTGAATAAATTCTGAACTAAAAAAAATTTAGGTTTAAATAGTATACAACTGGAAGAAGATGGAGAAAAAATGCCAGAGAATCAGTACACAAATTTTCTAGATGTTACAATAGATAAGCAGTTAAATTGGAAACCATATATAATCCATATGATAAATAAGATAAGTATATAATATATAATGAGACTGGTGAGGAAAACCATGGATGATGAAACACTAAAACAGGTATACTATGCATTTGTTTACTCACTTAAAATATGGAATAAAATTGTGGGGAAATATTACAATAAGTGATTAATAGGCTATGTAAATAGAAGACACACATGTAGATCAATGTATAAAGAATTTGGTATTTGGATTGTTCCATATATATACATCTATGGGATGATAAAACATATCTTACAAGAAAAGGATCAAAAAATGACTACATTCACACAAACTAAGAAATTATGACAATTATTACAGAACAGTACTTAGAGGTACATTTAGCAGACACTGTACAAAAAATATGGGCAAACAACTTTATATCTACCGGAATAAATTAAATTTATAAAAAATGCAGATCTAAAGATGAAAGCAATAAAGAACTATCTAGTAGAAAATGTCTTTTATAGTCTAGAGGATTTCAAGCATTGGGCTTAGATGAACAATTGTAAATTAATTGTATGTGTATATATTACGTATGCAAGTTCTTCTGAACTCATGATGCATCATGTGTAATCAAATCATATGGATGAATAAATCTTTAAATTCATTCATTCATACACTCACCAAACAAGATCTATTTTCACCTAGCCAATTTGTTTTTTAGGAGAATTGTAATACTATGCTGATGCTTCTCTTGTTCAATGTCTGAGTGACTTAAAAAGGAAAAAGCCATCCTATATATGTTATATGATATTGTAACAAAAAATTTAGGCACTCTTACACAATATTTTAGTGGCCAAATTAAATTGTTAAGCCTTTACTCATGGTGTTTGTAATATGATTAAGAATTACACAAGCAATAAATTTCAGACTGTTTTTAAAATGACTTTTTTCCCTTGACTTTGAATGTGGGTTTTTATGTCACAAAGTCTTCCCAAAGGGTTCTTTTGTCTCAATTTTTGTCTACATCAATGCCTTGCCTTTGAGTCTTAACAATAATTTTTACCTTATCCTTTTGCTAATGATGATGTCATTGACCATTATTTGGATTGTTATGAATGTTTGTTTGAGGAACACATACTACTTACGACAAGTTATTCTATCAAGCTATGAATTTATTATAGTTAAGACACTCAATTTAAATTTTTTTATAATAACAAATGGGATGTCATTCATAAGAGCATTTCTAAGCTTTTGGGTATTATCATTTTGAGGTTTTGTAATAGGATACTAATATTAATAAGGGTTAAAGAAAAACTACTAAAAGGTATACATTTTAGCTAGCATAAAGGATAATGTCAAAATTTACATCCTATGATGAGCTTATTATGCTTATGTGCCTACATAGTCATTTGCAGTATTATGTACTGTTATGGGGTAATCACCCATCAGCTCTTGATATTTTAAGAGGCAAAAGAGCAGTAAGAATAGTTGCACATAAGAACCACAGTAGCCATCTCTTCAGATCATGCCATATTCTAATACCTTTTCACCTTATATCTTGCAATGTTTGTTATTTGTGACACATTTAAATTTAATTCCAATTTCCATAATTATTACACCAGAAACTGCAATGATTATACACCTGACTTTCAGAACCTCAAAACCACAGAGAATGACTTCCATTTCATTCAGTGAAATCATAATATGCTGAATAGCTCAACAAAGGCACTCAATTATGATTAATTTAAAAGAAGTTATAACTTTAATTTTTTTTCTGTAATTTTGTTGATCGGGTGAATATATCTATGTAAAGACATGCTGAAACTTTTGATATTTGTTAATCAACCTTGCTGTGTCTGCACAATAGAATTTACTCACTTATTTACTTACTTACTAAATTAATTACTTAAAGCTACTTTGCATTCTATAGGAAACAAATCATTGTTACAATGACATAAAACAAAATCCTCACCCTGTTATTTACAAATTTAAATAAGAAAACCATATCACATAACAAACATCATTTCTCTGTGAGTAATAATGGCGGGAGCAAATAACCTCATTGTTGATGGGCCCGTAAACTCAACACACTTGCTGACTGACTTAGTGACACACTCACTCGCTCCATCACCTGCCTGCCAGGGCCCACACCCACTTACTCACTCACCTACCCACCCACTCACTAACTTGCATGGCCACCTGCCCACCCACCCATTCACTCACTTAATAATGGTAGTTTAGTATTTTCACTAAGTATTTTTCATCATGGTCATTCAGAATAATTTTATTTTATATAACTTACTTAATACAGATAATTCCACTTCTACTTGATCTTTTCCAGATGAGTTTGTTGCAGTAACAGTGTATATCCCTGTGTCTGAACGTTTGACTTTTGTGAATATAAAGGTTGTTTTATAGTCTTCATTTTCAATTTTCAGCCTGTAATGTAAAATAGTTTATTAATAGCATTTGTATTTTCTCTGCAAATGTGGAATTTTAACACAAACTGTTGAGGCAGCAATAGTAATAGATGTAAATCTGAATACTGAAGTTACTAGTGTATCTCTCCTACCTATCATGAGACTTCAGAACTGTTTTATCAAGTGTCCATTCAACAGTTGGAGGAGGTTCTCCTTTTATATCTGCCTCTATCCTTAGCATCTGTCCACTTCGGATTACCTTCTTCTGAAGATTTTTGCGATCAATATATGGTGCCACTGTAACACAAACGTTTCATGTTTCAAACAATAAAAACTATTGAATAATGAAACAATGGCACTTCAATAATGCATGTGATATTATTAAATGTTTCCAATTTAAATTACATGCCTTTATGTTTTTATAGGCTTATATGTTTAAATAAAGTTCAACTACTGCCCTCTTCCCCAACTCTTTACACTAAGTGTGTAAAATGCAAAAAATGAAATTTTAATATCTATTAGGTTTCATCATTAACTATTTACACTTTCTAAATGAAATTTTAATATTTATTAGGTTTCATCATTAACTATTTACACTTTCTAATTGAAATTTTAATATCTATTAGGTTTCATCATGAACTATTTACACTTTCTAAATGAAATTTTAATATCTATTAGGTTTCATCATTAACTATTTACACTTTCTAAATGAAATTTTAATATCTATTAGGTTTCATCATTAACTATTTACACTTTCTAAATGAAATTTTAATATCTATTAGGTTTCATCATTAACTATTTACACTTTCTAATTGAAATTTTAATATCTATTAGGTTTCATCATTAACTATTTACACTTTCTAAATGAAATTTTAATATCTATTAGGTTTCATCATTAACTATTTACACTTTCTAAATGAAATTTTAATATCTATTAGGTTTCATCATTAACTATTTACACTTTCTAAATGAAATTTTAATATCTATTAGGTTTCATCATTAACTATTTACACTTTCTAAATGAAATTTTAATATCTATTAGGTTTCATCATTAACTATTTACACTTTCTAAATGAAATTTTAATATCTATTAGGTTTCATCATTAACTATTTACACTTTCTAAATGAAATTTTAATATCTATTAGGTTTCATCATTAACTATTTACACTTTCTAAATGAAATTTTAATATCTATTAGGTTTCATCATTAACTATTTACACTTTCTAATTGAAATTTTAATATCTATTAGGTTTCATCATTAACTATTTACACTTTCTAAATGAAATTTTAATATCTATTAGGTTTCATCATTAACTATTTACACTTTCTAAATGAAATTTTAATATCTATTAGGTTTCATCATTAACTATTTACACTTTCTAAATGAAATTTTAATATCTATTAGGTTTCATCATTAACTATTTACACTTTCTAAATGAAATTTTAATATCTATTAGGTTTCATCATTAACTATTTACACTTTCTAAATGAAATTTTAATATCTATTAGGTTTCATCATTAACTATTTACACTTTCTAAATGAAATTTTAATATCTATTAGGTTTCATCATTAACTATTTACACTTTCTAAATGAAATTTTAATATCTATTAGGTTTCATCATTAACTATTTACACTTTCTAAATGAAATTTTAATATCTATTAGGTTTCATCATTAACTATTTACACTTTCTAAATGAAATTTTAATATCTATTAGGTTTCATCATTAACTATTTACACTTTCTAAATGAAATTTTAATATCTATTAGGTTTCATCAATAACTATTTACACTTTCTAAATGAAATTTTAATATCTATTAGGTTTCATCATGAACTATTTACACTTTCTAAATGAAATTTTAATATCTATTAGGTTTCATCATTAACTATTTACACTTTCTAAATGAAATTTTAATATCTATTAGGTTTCATCATTAACTATTTACACTTTCTTCATAAGTACATTTCCTATTAATGTCATGTCCTGTTATGAGGTAAAGCAACAAGCCAAGAAAAATAGGATTTTCAAAAGGTAAACCAGAAATTGAATGGAACAATTAATTTTTAATTACAAAACTATACTTTTTGATATGAGATAATTTGCTGAAGCATTTTTGTTTACAGGTCAGGCAGCTATGGAACAAACCTATCAGGGAACCTCGTGTTATCTGCTCATTTATTTCAACATGCTTAACTATTTCAATTCATTTGAACATAACTAAAATACTCCAGTATCAATGCTATGTCAGCATGCCATGTTGATTTCATACCTTATGGACAAAAATGTTTCTTTGATCAGCTGAACTGCCCATAACATATAACACATTATGATACCTGTTGTAAGCAGCAACCCTTAATATTGTATGACATATATGTGATTATGCCAAAAAGGAAAGAATGCTATGAAATTTCAATTTGAGCTGTATTAAAAATTCAAAATTTATAACTCTTGGTGGCTAAAAATTGCAGTAACCACTCTGGAACATTTATTTTTTAAAGCTTCAATTAATATCCCAATGCTGGGCTCCTAGAAATATAGAGCCAATTGTACTTAACAGCATATTTCATGGTAATTGTTATTGTAATGGTATCATCATTGTCACCATTGTCATAGTCGTCACCATCATCACCACCATCACCACCACAACCAGCACCACCACCACCAGCACCGCCACCACCACCACCATCAACTTGTGTTTACATATTAGTAAACAAAAATAGCTTCCTCAGATTATCAAAACATGACAATGACTTGGCTACAGCGGGATGCTAAGTGATGCAATATTGGAACAGATAGGTGATTATAAAATTATATGTCAGTATCCTAAGAACGAATTGTGCTCAGGGGTGGATTCTACAATCTGCATAAAGATCAAACATATTTTACGATATGAGCTCTGAGTACATACAAGAGATATATAGTGTCACCGCGCCCGCCGCATCTAATTGCCGACAACAGCAGTGTCACCCATCGCATTATTGTCGGCACTACCGCAAAGGAGCCGAAGGAAAGAGACAGAGCATGGCCGCATTGTTGGGGCGCTTGCCGAAAGAGAGAAAAGGATAGAGACTTCGAGATTCTTCTCTGCTTTGTATCTCACCGCAATAACTGAACGTTCCTGAAGCTTCCAGAATAGTGCCTGGGAGATATAAATAGCGGTAAAGTGCGACAGAAGAGTCAGTCAGACGTATGTGAAGCGTTGAGTAGTCGTGCCGACGGAAAGAAGAGACGTATGCGAAGCGATCAGGAGTCGTGCCGACGGAGAAGGGATAGTTCTTTGTGTTACGAGTTTGGAGCCGTGCTGTTAGTGAATCGGAAAAGACTTTCTTGCTGTTGCAACGAGTGTAAAAAGTTACTGTTTACGGAAATAAAAGTGTATCTTTATCCCGACTACATCTGTCGTCTTTACTTTACACCCACAGAAAAGTCACACTGGTGTCAGGAGTGGGATCCGTCGAATTGCTTCTAGTTTCGTTACATCGTCGTTAGAAGTTGCAACGTTAGAACCAAGATGGAGGGAGATTCGGAAACCAGGATGATGGCAATGATGAAAGAATTATTCGCCGAAATGAAGACGGCAAACGACAACCTCATTGCCGAAATGAAGAGGAGAAACAACTTCGCTGCCGAGCTGAAAGAGATGAAGATGGCAAACGACAACTTCGTTGCCGAGCTGAAAGAGATGAAGACGGAGCTATCGGCGAAAATTGACGGCGAACTGATTGGCGTGACGGAAGACGTGGAAGAACTCGGCGAAAAGGTGGAAGACCTCTGCCAGCACGTGGACGTCGTGGAGGACGACGGGGAACGTCTTGGCGCCCTGGTAGTAAGAGTTGACGAGAGCGTCAAAGTACTGGATGCCAGGGGCAGACGGAATAGCGCGGGCCCGGGGAGGGAGCACCTAGTGGCCGAGGCGACAGTTGCGCCCGTTTCAGATGATGTGACGGAAGACGTGGAACAACTCAGCGAACTGGTTGGCGTGACGGAAGACGTGGAACAACTCGGCGAACTGATTGGCGTGACGGAAGACGTGGAACAACTCGGCGAACTGATTGGCGTGACGGAAGTCGTGGAACAACTCGGCGAACTGACTGGCGTGGCGGAAGACGTGGAAGAACTCGGCGAAAAGGTGGAAGACCTCTGCCAGCATGTGGACGTCGTGGAGGACGACGGGGAACGTCTTAGCGCCCTGGTAGTAAGAGTTGACGAGAGCGTCAAAGTACTGGATGCCAGGGGCAGACGGAATAGCGCGGAGCCGGGGAGGGAGCACCTAGTGGCCGAGGCGACAGTTGCGCCCGTTTCAGATAACGAAAGTGTACGTCTCAGGGAAGACAAAGGGGCAGTTCAGGGACGTCGTCGAGGATCCTCTGGAGGAGTGTGTCGGGTACGTAACCAACCAGGATATGACGTGGAGGACGATCAGCAGGGAAGCGCACAAGCAAACGAGCAACACGCGAGAACCGACTTGGCGTGTGACATGGGGGGACCGTCGGAGCCATCCAATCACCTGACGCATAGTGCCGTGAACGGAAGAATAGTGGACATCATCTTGGACGGCAGGATACAGGAGAGGCCGTGCCGAGCACGAGTGAACACGAGTGCAGCGGTGGACGCGACTCGCGCGGATGTGGCGGGGTTTGTTGCCGGACCCATCGGAAGCAAGGTGAGTGAGTGAGTGATTAGGGTTTAAGAGCCCGTCGACAGCTAGATCATTAGAGCCCCTCGGAAGCAAGGTGGCTGCGAAGGTGCGCCAGACAGGTCGGCGGACATGGTACCCAGTGAGCCGTTTCCAAGTGCGCAGGATGGCCCGTCAACACACCAGGAAGAAGGGAAACTGGACGAGGGACCGTCAAGACCGGCGGTACTGTTGCAGAATTTCGAAGCAGGATGGCATACATCGTCCTACCCGGACCAAGGGACACTATCCAACAGCGATACCTAGGATCGTGCCTCCTGGAGAAGAGGTTCGATGGGTTAGTCCACCGGGGCGCAAGGGAGATGCCGCAGTGATAGTGCTGGTCGGGACGACCAGCTCTGAGGAGGGAGCAGTGTCACCGCGCCCGCCGCATCTAATTGCCGACAACAGCAGTGTCACCCATCGCATTACTGTCGGCACTACCGCAAAGGAGCCGAAGGAAAGAGACAGAGCATGGCCGCATTGTTGGGGCGCTTGCCGAAAGAGAGAAAAGGATAGAGACTTCGAGAATCTTCTCTGCTTTGTATCTCACCGCAATAACTGAACGTTCCTGAAGCTTCCAGAATAGTGCCTGGGAGATATAAATAGCGGTAAAGTGCGACAAAAGAGTCAGTCAGACGTATGTGAAGCGTTGAGTAGTCGTGCCGACGGAAAGAAGAGACGTATGCGAAGCGATGAGGAGTCGTGCCGACGGAGAAGGGACAGTTCTTTGTGTTACGAGTTTGGAGCCGTGCTGTTAGTGAATCGGAAAAGACTTTCTTGCTGTTGCAACGAGTGTAAAAAGTTACTGTTTACGGAAATAAAAGTGTATCTTCATCCCGACTACATCTGTCGTCTTTACTTTACACCCACAGAAAAGTCACAATATTTTACAGCACAAATAATCCTTGCATACTTCAATGTACAATAATGTAACACTTGTTAATTCTTTTGATACAGCATAAAGGGTAACCATAAAATGGCTGAGTTATAGTTTTAATTGGATTTTAATTCTTCATCAGTCTCTTTCAACAACTGTCCAGCTCTCCTTAGCCTAGAGCCTAGTTAGCAAACGTGATTATATACAGACATGGGAAAATTTCTCATGTGTATCTAAAATGTATAAGTACAATTTTGAACAGGGCGCTGATGACCTAGAAGTTGAGCGCCCTTAAACCAAATCCAATCCAGTACAATTTTGAAATGGGAGCAGAAATTGTCTTCCAGCAGCATAACCGGTCACACCTACCAGCAGTCACAAAGTTGTGTTTTGGATCTTTTATTAAGTACCAGTATTTCGTTCAAAGCTTTTATGTCTTTGGAAAAGCAAGCTACTATAGCAAAGAGTAGGCTTATTCCACACATTAGCATGAGTATACAAATAAAAAAAGTGTGCACATAATTTCAAAGTTGAATACTATAGTTCTTCAAAATTGCTAACTAGATGTAAATCCTGCCCTTATATTCTTTTTTAATCTGAAAGAGGAGTATGAAATAATGTAGGTTTCTCTGGTATTAGTAATTTTCATAGAGCAAAAATTCAACATGTGACTATGTGATCACATTTATCTGCAATAGCAAAATTGAAAACTTTTGGCAAAACAAGGTCAGACTCAACTAAGTGAACAATGCAGGTCAGATGTTTTGAAAAATAGCACTAAAGTAAACTCTACTAGAGAAATAATGTGGAAACTATATTGATAGCACATGCTATCCAATTATAACATCAAATTAGACACACACTTACAAAGTGCTAAATTTTTCAAAGGAATGTCATATAAGAATAAAAATGGCATTATTGAAAGCATTAGTGATGTAATTCTATACATAAGAAGGAAAGAACTGAAGAAACACCTTTTGTTGCTTTAATGCTAGAGGACATGATGGATATTGTAAAATTATGTAAGTTTTCCCATGTCATTTGTTCTCTAAAAGAGGGTGAACTACAGAGGGAATTTTAGGCTTTACAGATGTAACCAACATTTGCTCACCAGTTGTGTTAAGTGAGCATATATATCTAAGATCCTTACGGACTTCAGTGTGAGTCTGAGCACAAGCTTGTAGCTCAAGGATATGCCATTTCGATGGATTGCAAGAACTTCCCAATGTGCTACTCATCCACTTTTACCCTCATTGGCTTAACCTACTTTTATCACTGGCAGTGCAATTCATGAAGAAATGTAAAATATTTTTAAGATATTGAATGGCTTTTTTTTTTTCTCATTAAAAAATGTCTTAAGTCACTTAATTATCAGAGGTCAAGAAGAGGTTTCCACTGGTATCAGCTACAAGTATGTGTTACAATTCCAACTCCAAGATTGTGAACATAGGGCATGAAAATAAAATAGAATTGATTCCATTTTATAAGCAAATTGTTGATAACCTAGACTCTTGCATTAGTGACAATTTTATTTGTTCCAGGGGATATTTAACATCATTGAAGGATTTCATCTTTTCTTTTCTGATGGAAATTTTCAGTCATATTTTTGCTCTCACTGACACGCTATTCAATGTTCTCCAAATACTTTTTATGCAAATTATTGCATTGCAAAAGTGAAAGAGACCATTTCCTTCATTTAAGAATCTCAAAAACATTTTGATATGCATGTATGCAACACTAGAGGTAAGTAATGTAAATGAGAATGAAGCTACAAAGATATGTGTGGCAGGTGAACTGGATTATCCCAGAATGAAATATTTGCATCTTTACAAAAAGACAATTGAGAAAATAATTGGCCAATTGGGAAAGGAATTTTTTTATTTAAAAGAATTAAATTTATTGAGCTACGAGGGTGGTCTCAAAAGCAAGATAAACTATTTTTTAAAAAATAGCAATACGCTTAAATATTTAAAGAAGTATATATCTTAAAAGCTACGTTCAGTAACTATTTTTCTACATAATCTCATTGAATTTCAATAAACTTTTGGTGCCATTATAGCAGTTTTTTTTAATCCAGTGTCATTCCACTCTCCCACCAACAGTTTTTTAATGCAGTGTCATTCCATTCTCCCACCAAACTGGCTACCACCTTTTCACTTCTTGTTTTAACTCACTGTCATTTACGAAGTGCCTTCTTTTTTAATGCAGTGTCATTCCATTCTCCCACCAAACTGGCTACCATCTTTTCACTTCTTGTTTTAACTCACTGTCATTTACAAAGTGCCTTCTTTTTTAATGCAGTGTCATTCCATTCTCCCACCAAACTGGCTACCATCTTTTCACTTCTTGTTTTAACTCAGTCATTTACGAAGCGCCTTCCACCAAGATGTTGCTGCAGGTGCAGAAAAAGATAGTAATCACTCGGTTCAAGTTCAGGTGAGTAAGTTGGATGACTGAATACATCCCATCAAAACTGCTCAAACAGGGCTTAAATTTCACCGATAATGCGGGTGAGCATTATCGTGGAACAGAAAAACTGTTTTGCTCAACTTTGCACTCCTTTTGTTTTGAATTGTCCTTGTGAGTTTTCTGAGCATCTCACAATTGTGAGCAGTTGTTACCATAGTCTCACGGGGAATGTAATTGATCAACAGTACTCCCTTTGAATCCCAGAATACTTTTGGTGTTGGCTCATTCCTTCATTTCCACACCTTCAATGAACGATTGATACCAACGAGAAACCATTGGTCTTGACATAATGTCTTTACCATACACACTGCACAACTCATAATGAATTTCAGCTGCACATTTATTTTTTGCCATCAAGAACAGTGGACATTGTGAACTTCACAGTATGTATGGTACAGTGGCAGTACTAGCAAGTGGAGTCTCCATTGTTACTGCTGTTTTAATGTCCAAGTGATAAAGGTAGGTGCCTGGGAATTTTACAGTGCTGCCACTACACCCAGATCAAGATTCCTGTGACTCCCGGACTGTTCCCACCTACTACATGGATTGAAAAGAAATAGTGTAACCTACTTTTGAGACACCCCTTGTACTTAATTCTAAAAAGTTTAAATCCTTCAAAACCAGATTTTCCAAAATTTGGTTTACATCTATCAAATCACACTACACAAATTTGTTTTATTTTGAAAATTATTTTGTTATGAAGTGAATTGGTGACTGCTTAAAGATTGTCAGACTTTTCAGTTGTCCTCTATGGTCTAAGGGTAATATGCTAGTTTATAGTTCCTGAGGTTGTGAGTTCAGACCCAGCAGGGTGAAAAATTCTTAGCATGGCTTCTGATACCGAAATTTAGATTTCCGATCGAATGGGCTTTTGAAAAAGACACGTTTTAATTTAATTGCCGGATGTGAGATTTGCGATAAGTATTGAGTAATAACATAAAAAGATAATAGAGCAGGAAGTGTTGTAAGGTGGGCAAGATATGAGTAAATAATAGTCGTTAAATTTGTAGGATAAACACATTATTGGTTTGAAATTAACGAGTCATGACGTCATACTACATAGTTTAAATACACGTTTGAAAGTCAAGTCTACCAACCTTAAAAGTCGCGCGATATATTTAATAAAATATATAAGTATTGAGTAATAACATAAAAAGATAATAGAGCAGGAAGTGTTGTAAGGTGGGCAAGATATGAGTAAATAATAGTCGTTAAATTTGTAGGATAAACACATTATTGGTTTGAAATTAACGAGTCATGACGTCATACTACATAGTTTAAATACACGTTTGAAAGTCAAGTCTACCAACCTTAAAAGTCGCGCGATATATTTAATAAAATATAAAATAAACATCGTTTAATCCTAAAAAGGTAATTATATATTCGAAATTCATAAAAGAACATGTTATAATAGAAAGGGACATTTCTAAATTGCGGGAAAAGGAAATAGCATTTTGGATACGAGGCTTTCTTGGATGACGTCATGACATTCAAAATTGGAGCGAACGGTTTCTTAGCGTGGGTAAGCTAGAAAGCGTCTGGTCACTACCCAGACCAGCACCGCACGTGGTGGAGTGCAGACGTGAGTGCGATTCTTCTGCGTGTAGCAGATCGGCATCGCTCCCGCAAGTATCGAAGATGCAATAAATAGTATGCAAAGATTTTCTTGGGTTGTCTATTACACACCTACGCAGACCCGAGATAAAATAAAGAGATCTCAAGCTGAGCTAGCGGGAACAAACCAAATCAACGGGCGACAACGAGAAGCGAACAACGACTCCAGCTTCAAATGGCGATCCAACCACGAGGACACAACGACTTTCCAGCTTCAAATGGCAACCCAACATGTGGCGTCGAAAGAATGGACCAACCCCAAGACGACCGAGCCAGCATCGAACCAGCAGACAAGAAGGTGCCCAGCATGTGAACATCTGTGAAACGTGTAGTGAACAAGTTTAAGTGCAGTTAAAAAAAAAAAAAAAAATAGTGAAATAGTGAAAATATTGAAAATTTTGGTGAGTAGAAAAACACATGTAAATAGCTTAGAAATGGAAGACAGTGATAGCGATTTTCTAGGTTTTGAGAGTCCGGAAATTGAGAAAAGTGTAAGTAGGATGGAAGAATATAGTCAAAATATAATCGGTAGCAGAATATGCCAAGAAGTAGAAGATCAGAACGTTAGAGAAACACCTAGAGGTAGCTCAGAAATGTTTAGTACTAATTCAGAAAGGCCAGTGATTATGTCAGAAATAGAGAATATGTTTCAAAAGATAATGAAAAAGATGAGTACAGAGTTAAGTCAAAAGATAATAGATGAAACTAGTAAAGAATTAAGAACAGTGAAAATGATGAGTACAGAGTTAAGTCAAAAGATAGATGAAACTAGTATAGAGTTAGGACAGAAACTAGAGAAGGGACAACAGGAATTGGGAATGCAATTGGAAAATCAGAAGAGAGCTTTAGAAACCTTTAGGGAAGAAGTTAGGGAGGAAATTAATAAAGTTAGTAGTGAAGTAAAAGAAAATAGAGAACAGGTTAAGGGAGAATTAGAGACAATAAGGCAAGAAGTAAAGAATTCTGAAAAGAAATTAGGTCAACAAGTTAGTGAAAAATTAGAGAAAGAAAGGGAAAGAGTAACATATAAATTAGACAAACAAAGGGAAGAGGTAGTACAAAGGTTAGATAAAGACAGGGAAGAAATTAGAGAAGAGTTACAGGGGTGTAAAGTTAGAATGGAACGATCTGATGTAGAAAGTGAAAGGCAGGCTAGAAATTTGGAGGATGTTACAGACCAAATAAAAGGAGTAGTAACAGAAATTACTCAGGTAAAAGAGGCCTTAGAAAATTTGAAATTAAATGAAAATGCATGTAATCACAACAATCTTAGTAATGAAGTTGCAAGAAACGAGGCAATACCAGGTGTATCAGCTGACATTACGATGCAAAATAGAGGTAACAGTAATTCCCATTCTGATCTCAGAAATAGTTCAGGGACAGGTGACAATTCAAATTTACATTGGCCTAACCATGTCTTAAATGAAATGACACCTCCAGTTTTTGAAAATGAAGATTCAGATGATCCTAAAGCCTTTTTAGAAGGGTTACAAGAGTACTTCACGGTGAAACGTATACCACAGGAGTACAAGATGGTGATAGTAAGAAAATGCCTAAAGGGTAATGCTGCTAATTGGCTAGGCCTTTCTATGGGTAACAATAATGATTACAGGACCTTTAGAAACATCTTTTTAACCAGATATTGGGGAGCTAGTAGGCAGGCTAATATTAGAGTTGAATTAAGCAATGGAAAGTTTAATCCTAGATCGGAGGAATCGATGGTAAACTATTTTATGAGAATAGCGAGAAAATCGAAGATGTTGGATCCTCCCTTAGATGAAAAAGATCTAATAAATATAGTTACTCCACATTTTCCGGAAACGCTTCAACACTACCTAATCATAGCCCGACCCGATAGCATTGCAGCTATGATCGAATTATTATCAGCCTTAGAAGTCAATAAGCCAAAACACGCATTTGGAAATAAATATGAAGGAAACGAAACTGTCAATTCTTTCGGGCAAGGGGCACAGTATTATCAGAATAGAAGTGAGATTAGGGAAAGATATAAAGGACCAGTACCAAGGATGGAATCGTTCCGGTGGGAAAATCAAGGTAGATATAACCAGGAAGGGCATCACCAGAATAGAAATGGTAATCTAAGGGGAAGAAATATAAGGGTGAATTATATGAATACAAATAGATTTGATCGAGGTAGACGGGGACGTTATTTTGGGCATAGTAGAAATTCAAATGATGGGTATTGGACAAACGGAGATAATGAGTTTAGACCGAGGTCACCAAGACAGGGAGAAAGGTATTCTAATGGACGAACTTCCCCCGAAAATGCGGAAATGGTTGAGGCCATTAACACGGTCAAAAACATGGTAGGAAGTAACCCCGATTTAATGCAGGAAAACAGAAGTAACAATTCGGGAAATAGTACGGGAGCAATACCTAAAAATCAGGGAAACGCCAGACCCGGTCAAACGCGCCTTCAGTGAGAACTGGGTATCCTAGTAATGATTGTGATAAGTACTCGGAAATAAATAGTCCTGGAAGGCAAATGATGATACAAAAGAAAAGAGAATGGAAAAATAGAATCGACGAAAACGAAAAAGTAGGAGATCCACCTAAAATCAAAATTGGAGTAAATGGAAAACAATACAATGCAATTATAGATACGGGATCAAATAGCACAGTATGCTCACAAAATTTTTATGATAATTTACAAAGTAGTGGTTTTAAAGTAATGTCTTTACCAGTTAATGGAATATATTGCTCGCTAGCTGTGGGAAAACGAAAAGAGAGAGTAAAATTTCAAGCAATGATAAATATTGAAATAAATGGGAGAATACTAGGAATTTTATTTCTGATTGTAGGAAGACTTGTGACAGATATTATAATAGGTTGTGATTGTCTTGATGCCTGGGAAGCTGTGGTGAATTTTAAAAACATGATTCTAGAAATGAAAGTTGAAGATGAGACCATTATAGTGCCTTTTGTGGAAGATAGTAGTTCAGAAACTATTGTACGAGAAAAAGAGGAAGAAGAAATCCAAGGGGATACATTCTTTGTAGAATATGTTAAAGTAGGAGCTATGGAATTAACTGAAGTAAATGTCAAAGAGTACAGTATCGATAATAAAGAAAATATAGAATGGGATAAAAATGATTTCATAGACAATTTGAGATTTTCTGATGCAACTAGGTACTATGATAGGGAGAGTAGTGAAGACTTAGAAGAATTGTTGAGGGAAAAGGTAACTCAGGCTGATCAACTAAACGAACAACAGAGGGATAAACTGTTTGAAATATTAATTCGAAATAAAGAAGTATTCTCTGAGAAACCTGGTAAATGTAATATTTATACTCATTCGTTTGAGATGATACCTATCAAACCTTTTACACATAAAGCGAGAGCTATCCCTAGTACAATAAGAGAACAGGTAGATGCAGTTATAAAGTCAATGTTAGAAGATGAGGTTATTGAGATTTCGAATTCAGAATTTGTGAATCCCCTATGTATTGTAAATAAGGCCAATGGAAAGATTAGGGTGACATTAGATGCGAGAAAACTAAATTATTGTTCCTCATACTTTCCATCAGGGAATCCAACAGAACGTGTCCTCCGAGATATAGGAATTTATTTACGTGTACTTACACATCATAATCACAAGGATTGGGTGAAATATTGTCCATTGATAGAAAAGATTATCAATCACACCATTAATGTAACTACTGGGTTTGCACCAATAAAATTAATGTTAGGAATTGAACCAGAACCAATATTGATCGGGGTACCAAAAACACTGAAAATTAATGACATTCAGTTAAGTGAAGAAGAAAGAGCGAAAATTGCTTTTGAACGAATCAAGAAAAAGGCAGAGAAGCGAAAATTAAAGAAAAAGAGTAGAAAACATAAATGGGAACCTAAGATAGGAAATTGGGTACTAGTTAAAGACCATAAGTTATCAAGTGCGTTGCGAGGTAGGAACAAAAGGATGGAATTGTTATATAAAGGTCCTGCAGAAATTATATCCAAATTTGGTTATCATACCTATGAATTAAAAGATGTTAAAAATGAAAAATGTCTGGGAAGATGGCATAAACAACTCCTTCGACCATACAAGAAACCGTGTGGTACCTTGGAACCTTGATTTCATGTAAAAAAAAAAAAAAAAAAAAAAAATTCGAAGTGTCATTGTATATTGGCGCCCAATCAGCTTTGAGATAAAATTTAAATGTTAGCTTACTTGAAAATCATATATTGGTCAGGTACTTACATATTCATGAAAAATGCAGAATGTGAATTGCTATATACTACAAAGAGCTTAAAAATATATTGTATAGAGCTCACAATAACAGCTTCAAAAAGATTGTTAAAATGTTCATCTCCGCATGGAGAGAAAACAGAATATTTACTTTGTAAACATTTGTTAAAATATTTAGATGTATAGATAGTTATCACAGCAAGACAAAGAAAGAACTTGTCTGAAGAGTGTAATGGATTTATATAAATATATGTACATTTTAGTGCTTAAAGGATCTAGTACAGATATGTGTTACAATAACAAAAGTGAAAAATCACAGTGCAAGTGATAGTGAGAGCGAAGTGAGCAAACATGAACTAAAAGAAGGAAGTATAAAGAAAGACTCTTGAAATTTAACCTTTATATAGAAGCTTCACAGAAGAAACCATAACATATTGTAATTAGTATTTAAGGATTAATGTTTAGTCAAGTGTACAATTGTTTGTCATGTTAAAAAGATTAATGAGAAGATATGTTAATAACCAATTTCAAAACAGTGTAATTGAAAATTGTATATAATGGGAGTGTTGCCGATTATTCAAAATACAGGAGTAATTTTTCATTTTTCTTTCGGGCAAGACATTTACATTATTTTATTATGAAATAATAAAGTAACATAAATGGGGGCATTTGATACCGAAATTTAGATTTCCGATCGAATGGGCTTTTGAAAAAGACACGTTTTAATTTAATTGCCGGATGTGAGATTTGCGATAAGTATTGACTAATAACATAAAAAGATAATAGAGCAGGAAGTGTTGTAAGGTGGGCAAGATATGAGTAAATAATAGTCGTTAAATTTGTAGGATAAACACATTATTGGTTTGAAATTAACGAGTCATGACGTCATACTACATAGTTTAAATACACGTTTGAAAGTCAAGTCTACCAACCTTAAAAGTCGCGCGATATATTTAATAAAATATATAAGTATTGAGTAATAACATAAAAAGATAATAGAGCAGGAAGTGTTGTAAGGTGGGCAAGATATGAGTAAATAATAGTCGTTAAATTTGTAGGATAAACACATTATTGGTTTGAAATTAACGAGTCATGACGTCATACTACATAGTTTAAATACACGTTTGAAAGTCAAGTCTACCAACCTTAAAAGTCGCGCGATATATTTAATAAAATATAAAGTAAACATCGTTTAATCCTAAAAAGGTAATTATATATTCGAAATTCATAAAAGAACATGTTATAATAGAAAGGGACATTTCTAAATTGCGGGAAAAGGAAATAGCATTTTGGATACGAGGCTTTCTTGGATGACGTCATGACATTCAAAATTGGAGCGAACGGTTTCTTAGCGTGGGTAAGCTAGAAAGCGTCTGGTCACTACCCAGACCAGCACCGCACGTGGTGGAGTGCAGACGTGAGTGCGATTCTTCTGCGTGTAGCAGATCGGCATCGCTCCCGCAAGTATCGAAGATGCAATAAATAGTATGCAAAGATTTTCTTGGGTTGTCTATTACACACCTACGCAGACCCGAGATAAAATAAAGAGATCTCAAGCTGAGCTAGCGGGAACAAACCAAATCAACGGGCGACAACGAGAAGCGAACAACGACTCCAGCTTCAAATGGCGATCCAACCACGAGGACACAACGACTTTTCAGCTTCACTTCCTTTGAAGGAAAGTAAAGCCAGCAGTCCTGTATAGTAGATTTACAGTGTTTAAAGAACCCCAAGCCTGATAAAAAGGTCTCAGCAAAATTAAGTGGTCTTTTGTGTCAAATATGGAATGGGATGCTGAGAACCATAGGAGTTAAAGAGCATCTGTAAATAAACACTCAGTGTCAATTTCAGACATTTCAGGCATTACATTGACTGAGATGGTAAAGCATTTGAAGGACACAGAGTTAGTAGAAGTATCTCCAGAAGTTTAGAAATTATGCTGTCTCATAACTACAATTCCAGTGAGCACATCAGCAACTTACCTGTTTAAAATGCATAAAGAGTTATGTACAGAATTCTCTGTGTGAAGAGAGCTTTTTCAACTTTCATTGTTATCAATGCAATAGACTATTGTACAAAATTCAAGGTGAAAGACATTTTTATGATCATCTCATATAAAAGTTTACCCAAAAAGGAGAGGGAAGGAGATGACTGAGATGTCCATTTATATGCTATTACTGGTGGGAGCATGGTGCTTTCAGTGTAATAAAAAGAAGAAAAAAAAAAAAAACAGTGAACAAAGCCAAATGCCATGTAAATGCAAACTGCAGAAAGTGAAACAAGGATATACTGTATGTTTTAATCAGTGTTTACATGTACTACATGCACAAATTCTTTTACCTAGTTATTAAACATCTTTATATTTTTAAAAATGTACACAACCAGAAATTACATGAGAAAATCTAAGGCACAAAGACCATAATTCTCAAATACCCACTTACTTTCCTTAGACATAAGAAAGGATGATATTAATCAAGAAATACTTACAGAAGCGAGGTTTAGCCACAACTGATTTGGATGGATCACTGGGTTCACTTGGTCCAGCTTTATTTACAGCTACTACCCGGAATTCATACTCATGTCCCTCCTTAACGTTAGTCACTTTTGCAGCAGTCCTAAAAACATATAACAAAGAGTGAGTGGGAATGAGTGGTGGTGTTTAAGGTCCAGTTGACAACTAGGTATTAGGGCACATATAACAAAGAAATATTGTTAAAAATTTATCTTAGAGGCATTATAAAGTGCATTTTGGAATATAAGGATACTCTAAAAAAGCGTGGAAGATACAGATTTTATAGAAGCATAACCATGAGAAACAAACTCTCTCTTAAGTATGGGAATGAAAGAAGAAAGAGGGGAGGGAAGTTTTGGAAAGATAAAAAAAAAAAGGAACTCACTAAGTAGATATGTTATTAGAATCAAATGTAAAGCAAACAGTAATATTAGTGCATTATGTTAGAGATAGAATGATTATGTTGTAAGTAAAGGAAACATAGATAGTGGATTTGGGTAATCCAATTTAGTGGATTTACATAATACAATTGACATGGCATAAATGAAGTTCTGATGATGCAGTGGAGAACAGTGGCAGCTATTCAAGTGAAGCAGGTGAAGAGGTTTTCATCTGAATATAATAGTACTCCATTTTTGTTAATGTTGGCATTATTACTGCCATTCTAACAGTTTAGTCAAAAATTTCAACTGCTAGCAGCCGTAGCAGGGTCAGTGACCAACCCTTCTTTTGTCTGGAAGTTAGTCAGGCAGCTGGTAGGGAAAATTGGTGGGATCGGGCCTTCACATCAGCTATAAGGCCAAGTGAAGCAGTCAGAATTATGGAAGAAACTGCTGCACTAAACAGCTTGGTTGCCATGACAGCACGACGTCACGAAATGATATAGCATTCATGAAATAGTACCTGCATGCACATGTTTCAGGCAAAAAAGAAATATTTTCACTTGGGTAGAGAGGTTGGTTCCTGTTTTCACGCGCTTAGAAGATAGTAGACATTTACCTCGAGGAAGAGATGGTGGTAAACTTAAACGAGGTGCTTTACATAACTGTGAATGGTATGATTTATGAGTTTGCTAGACTCCAGCATTTGTAATATTTAAATTACAGAATATAAGTGTTTTGTCATGAATCCAATGAACGATATAGTTTGCAGTTTGTTAGAAACTCAATTTTCCAGGCGGAAAGATGAAGACGAGAAAGTTGTTTTAAAATTTGGGCGGCTCACTGATGTCATCGATATACCCATTAAAAGAGAGGATAAAAAAAATAGGGAATTCTTATAACATTAAATTCAAAAGCTCTTGGTTTGATAACCATGCTTGGTCATGCAGTAGCTGTAGTTTGCAATTGCTGTTCTGTCGGCCTTCTTTACTTTTTAGTAACAAAAATAACATGTGGAACAAAGAGGGGTTCACAGATTTCATTAATATAACCCATTCTCTTCAGAAGCACAATGAATGTGAATTACAATTACTTTTGAAACAAACAGAAACACAATAGCTGAAGTTCTTCAAGAAAACAGCAGACTTTTTCATGTGCATTTGTAAACCATTGCAATTGTTCCTCATCTCTTTTCTGCTTCTCATATTTATGTCCTGTACTTTTGCCTTCGACATGATGTAAAAGGTTGAGAAATAAATCTTTGCCAATTCATAGAAAATTGCTATAGTTTTCCGGGTCCTCTAACCTCAATTCGTTTTGAGTAGACCCAATACACCTTGGCCCATTCCCTGTTCTCTTCTTTGTAACAAAGACCATGTCCGCCAACATCTTTTACTTCTAATCAATTTTCTTCCTACTGAGACTTGTGGGAATATATCCCAAACCTATACTTAATATAGCAATCACTAAATTAATATTTGCGTCTGCTATGTTTATTTCTCTCGCTTGCTACGTAAACTGCCATTTGTATTGGACCAAAATGAATCACAGTGTGACAGACACTGTTTCTTTTGTATGCAATTCCATTGGATACAAAAAGTTTGGTTAAAAATGTTGGACCGTGGGACACCGGCTTTGCATTGTATTTTCAGCACGCATAAGTGAACTCTTCCCCTAGTTTGTATGGCATGAGCTGCCACTGGTGAAGAACAGCAATGAATACACATAATACATTCATAACAGAGAAAGAAGAAACAGATGTAGCTCTTAAAATGTACAAAAGAATCTATTCCACTGCAGTAAGCATGCTCTTAAACTGTGTATGTGATCTATTCCTCTGCAACAAGCATGTTCTTAAACTTTAAATGTGATCTATTCCTCTGCACCAAGTGTGCTTTTATACTGTACATGTGATCTGTCCCATTCACCAAGTGTGCTCTTAACCCTTACTTGTCACCAGAGGCCTGGAAGAGCCTCAGATTTATTTAAATGTTAGTTTTTGTACCAATATACCTGTGTAGTTACCTGTCTGGGACATTTAACTTTACACCTTACTCATCTGTTTGCTGAAGTGACAACCTTATCTGTTTATTTTTCTGGTTGGAGGAGTGAATAATCAGCAGTAATGGGTCATAGAAGTCAGTTGGGCCCCCCGTGCCTGCTGTAGTTATACATTGCTTACATGTTCGTTTCCTCGTTAGCTGTGCAATATGGCTTTGCCATCGCAAAAACTCTATAGTGCTTCATCATGGACATGAGTAAAAGGTATGATCTACAAGATCATATGCGATGATGATGCCTTACCCATAGATGACAATTTCATGTGAATCAGACGATTTTGATTCTGAAGATAAACTGGAAATGAGGTCTTTAGATTCAGAAACTTTAAACAACAGGCGTTAGGCAATATATACCATCTAAACCAAACAAGTATGACATTAAGATATTCTGTTTGGGTAATGCAAAACAGATTTATACCACTAGTATCAAAATTTATTGTGGACAGCAGCCGGGCAGACCGCATTTGCAAAATAATTTGTCAGAGACTGTAGTACTAAGACTAACTGAACCAATCTATGGCACTGGCAGAAACATTAGAGCATATAATTGGCTCACTAGTGCATCACTGGTAAATGAACTGTGCAAAAGACACATAGTTTTGTTGCTACAGTGCGAAAAAGCAAAGGAGAGTTATCCACAAATTGCATTTCTGCAAAAGGTAACGGCCAACACAAGAATTAAACACTTGTTTCCTATGTTCCAAAAAGGGTAAAACAGCAGTTTTCATCTCAAGTCTACATGTTTCATCTGACCAGTTGTCAGAGGGTGCTGAGAAAATGCCTGAGCAAATTCTACATTACCACACCAAATCTGGAGCTGATGTAGTAGATAAATCGTGTGCTACATACAGTGTAGCCAGAGCAACAAGAAGATGACCAATGGTAATTTTTTACCATTTACTGAACATTGCAGGTATTAATCCTAGGGTTATCTAGGTGCCAATCTGTTCATGTTTCTTTATCTTTGATTACACCTGGAACAGTTTGAATTTTCTGTAAAATGGTATTATAAGCTTACCTGCCACCAGGCACTGTAGCAGCATCAACCCATGCACGGCCTTCCTTATCACGCATTTGTACAATGTATTTATCAATCGGTGCACCACCATCACTTTTTGGAGGTGTCCATTCTAAGTCCACAAAGTCCTTATCCCAGTTCTTGATATCTGGTCGACCAGGCTTACCTGGCTCATCTATAATACATCAGAAAGAATGGGTAATATATTTTAAACTTGTTTGTTTACGCTTCTCTTCACAGTTATTTTTCAGTAAAATCTGATAGTTGTTTTCCAAATTCTTCAAAACATTAAATATTTAAACTGGCAAAGAATGTTAGCAATAATATGAAGAAGTAATAACACATTGCACTGCATTGAAGCTTTTAAAAATCCATGATTTACAATTAATTGTAGCATTTTAACCCTGTAACATCAAACAGAGGCTCTGTGTCCACTTTTGAGAAGTATTTTTCTATTTGTTCTCTTTGGACTTTTATATTCCTCTCATAATAATGAGAGGTAAAGCACATTTTAAAGTAAATTCATTGGGCTAACTGCCCAATATCACAAAACTTGCTGTGCTACACACCAACATCTGCCTTTCCACATTAACACAACTTGGGCAACAGGCCGGAGAGAAACCTTATATTTAGTCAGTATTAAAGACCAAATTCAAATTTACTTATGAGAAACAATATTAGAAACAGTATATTCCAGGCTTATGGGCCGTGGTCTACTGGAATATATTGTTTCTAGTATTAACACTGGCCGTAAAAGCCTTAGAATCTCAAGAAACGATATTCCTTTTAAAAATACTTATGCTAAGGAATGAAACTGGTTCACTTTTAACATTTGAATACAAAGTTCCCCCTTCCCCCAAGTTCAGCTTTAGCAATATTGAGGAATGGTTTCAGGAAGATGAGTGATAGAATACAGTAAATAAACTAATTTTGGATGTAATTCATTGGAATTAAAAGTTAATAATGGAAAATAAATTGTATTAACTTACCAAATGGATTTTTAGCAATAATTGGTTTCTCCATTTCAAGTTCATCTGACTCTCCTTCTTTGTTAACAGCCTTCACACGGAATTTGTATGGTTTACCTTCTTGAAGTCCAGTGATATTTGCCTCAGGTTCAGTGGATTTAGCACAAGGTATCCACTGACCTGTCAGAGGATCAAGTTTCTCAATCTCATAATATTCAATTGGCACTCCTCCATCGTCATCAGGCTTCTCCCATTTAAGCTTGCAGCCATTTTTGGTAATGTCAGATGCCTCAAGGGGACCCTTTGGCTTTCCAGGTCTACCTAATTATTAAAGTATAAACAGATTTTAGCATGTACTGATCACTATGAATGTACTTACTATGAGTATAATTATGAGTATGCTTTAGACTAATTTATTTATTAGTTACTGAAGCTAACTCAGGTTTTCATAAAATGATAATCCTGCTGATTATATTTATAGTTACACTAAAGCGAAGCATATTTAATACACTTTCAGAAATTATCAACGTAACAGCTATAGTATTTAAGGAAAAACTTAAAGGCGGCTGATAGTTGACTATTACTATTCTTTTTTCTGTTGTACAAATAAATTTTGTGGGTGCAAATGATATTTATATCACCGGCTGTACAGCCTGATATCACAGCATGTTGAACTATACAATACTCCAAGATGTGGCAAGCCTATGATTGGATTTTGTGTTGTGCCAGCTGCCATCAAATTTTGACAGCTATAATCACATATTATGAATAAACTTGTGACAATGACAATGACAATGACGACGATGATGATGATGGTGATGATGATGATGATGATACTTGGACTGTGCTTAAAATATATGTACCATGTTTGGGCAAGGAAATTATAGTCTCTATAACCATCATCAGTTATCTTCATTCTCCAGAAGAGGAACTAAAGTTAGAAGTGCCAGAAAATTCTTCCATGGTCCATTTTTCTGGGGATTTTGGAATTTTTAAACAATTGCTATGCTAAATAGAATGTGTTACTAACTGCAAATTAGGATACTCAATTGCTTGCTTATTTTTTAGGTAAAGCCAGATGCATTCAGCATATAGAAATAACGGGTACTTATGGGTCCATAGGTTCCCTCCATAACATTGAAATGGCAAATGGCATCATGAACACATGTCTTTTAACTTTGCAAATTTGAACAGCAGTAGTTGGGCAACCATATTTAACTTTATCTCCAAATTTACTGCACCATACAGATTGTGAGCCTTCACAAGTATGGATGTGATAGATTTGCACTGAAATTTGTATAATACTCTCCACAAATATAGCAAATAATTTAAGAGTTTTCATAGTAGCAAAGCATTGCAGAAGGATAAAACTATGGACCTATTATAAGGGCCATTTTAATGGAAATTTCTTAAATCTGCTACTTAACACTTTGTATTCTGACATTCTAGTATAATGCAAAGTTATCAGGAAGTTAGTGTCAGCCATTCAGAATGGCAAAAAAATAAGGAGTATGTTTGCATAGTGTAAAAGCCATGAGTGTTATCATCAGAAGCTTGTCAAACATTCTGTAGCTCTGTGTATGTTTCCTACAGCTATATAAGTGAGCTCTCTCACAAGGAGTGATTCAGTATCATGAAGCTTGTCAGTGAGTTCACTTATGGTGCAATGAAAAGTGCTGCTCTCCAAGTGAGTTTATGATGACTGTGATGACAGTGATCATGTGCAGTGATTGCTGTTACTACAAGGAATCGGAGACATCTTGTATTCAACTCCCCAGCGAGCGAACTGTCCAGAAATTGAAGTCACAGTGACAATTGGAAGTAGTTCAATTTAGCAAAATGATAGTGTGAGCTAAGTGAAGTCCCAGTGAAAGTTGGAACAGTTACTAAGTGACAGTGAAAACTCAGTGAAATGGCAGTTTTTAACGTGGATGAAGTCACAGTATAAAATGATACTTAAACCACTACAGGTTTAAACCACACCAACTACACAGATTGAGATACTTCATGGCACTTCTTCATATTATTCACAATAGCAGCCAGAAAATTCTGTATTCCTCAGTGTTCAAGGTTCCCTTAGTGTAATAAAGCTTACAGATATAATGCAAAAATGGCTAAGATCCTTCCACAACCTATGAGAATAATCTGTTCTGCTATAGGGTGTCATACAAATAATTAAACATTCTTAGGCGATAGGAAAATAGCTAATGCTGTTTTCAAGTTCTATACATCTGAAAACATAGTAATTTAAATGTTTTGTGTCTGAAAGGAAACCACTGTTGCTGAGTGTCACATAACATATACCAGGCAGAAGGGAAGTTATTACATTAATTTAAACCAATTACAGATATCAGAATTTCATTCTTTCTAAGACTATTTCCTATGGAGATACTTCAGGTTCTTTGAGAACATAAAACACATGTGCTGATAACACTGCAGGGTTTTGAGAGAGCGTAGACTTTCACGGCTGGAGTCAATATAGCTAGGAGTTACTTCCGGATTGTTATGCTGTGGTCTGCCGGAGTTTAAGTACCCAGACGTTTTGTCCACAGCTGCGGCAGACATTTTCAGTGGCGCAGTCCTAGTCTCCTCAGAGAAGTTAACGTGGCGTCTGTTAATGTGATTTTGATTTACAGCACTCTGATAGCAATTCCAATACGGTGTGAATACTGAAGACTGTAATGATTCCATGCATTACAATTGGTATATGTTAAACTCCATTATATGAAAAATGTATTCTCTTGGTAGCATATCTGAGACAAAGACTTTCCAAACTTCCAGTATGTATATAATGTCAAATATGAGCCAAAACTTTTAAGAAGCTGCTATCCAAAATAATTTTCTTCAGAGCTTAACAGGCTTATGATTATCCATAATTTATGTCTTCCAACAATTCATCATGTTCACCAAGTTTCTATTCACCATTTTCTAGCCATTTATATTCATTTTTATATGAGAAAGTAATTGATGTTAAGTTTTAAACTAATATGGCACTGTTCTCACTACAGTTTTGTGCAGTCCACCATAATGCTTATTTATACTGGCTTTCATACCATCAACTTTGGGTATGGTTTTTCTACCATTTTAATTTCTTTCATTAGACTCTTAGACAAATGCCATACATCAGATTCATGTCCTCGATACTGAGTTTTTAACAGGCATATTACACCTTTGTCTGTCGGTGAGAAAAACTTCAACTCTATACATTTCCTGTTATATTGTCATAAGCAGCCTTTACCCAATCACCTTTCACCATACCTCTTTGAACAAGTTCAAAATCAATAATTTTGCGGGAATTTAAATTCATGATAGAACAGGCCAAATATTTGGGTGAAAATTCTGTGGAGTCATACTGTCCATCCCCTGCCAACCATATAGGCATACCACAACCTTTTAATGGATCCAAGTTCTGTTTTTCTTTCTTGAACCCAAAATGGTCTAATGACTGCTGCTGCCATGTTTCAAATAGTTTTATTGAATGTAGGCCTTAAAAACATTGCAAGTGCAGTGATTTGTAGCAAGACTTAAATTCCTGAAACAATATACCTACCAGATAATAGTAAAAAGAGCTTGCTATTAAAGAATTTCCTTCCAGTTTCTCTCCTAATACATTTTGTGAGTTCCAAGTGAATGCATTACCACAATAACAATAATTGAAACACATAGCATTGTCCCTTTAATGTAACGAGAAGCTGTTTGAAAAGTAAAAGTAGAGATGTCCAAGCAACAATGAAATATTCCACTTATCAAAATCTGAAGTATCATGTTCATAGAAATTTGAAATTTTAATTCTGCTTATCCTGGTCTCCCTCATTATTCCTTTTTTCGTAGCGGCTTTCACATTCCAACATTATATTGAGTGTATATTTCCTTATGAATTCACACATTTTACTTCTGAATTCTTTTATTTTTGCCATCACCTTATATTTTGCATTCCCTTCCACTACTTTTATCATCATCCCCTTCACGTCAATCTTATTGCAACTAACACTATCACATACCTCACAAACAGTGCTTTTACGATTTCTAGCCCCATAATGTTCTATTCTTTATCATTTGCTGTTGGATGAAGATGGTGAAGGATTGCAGCACCGTGGCCGAGCGGCTAGCGCACTCGCCTACCACCTAGGCGGCCCGGGTTCGATCCCAGGGACCCACATGTAGCATTCGTGGAGGACGAAGCACCGTCAGGGCGGGTTTTCTCCAGGTGCTCCGGTTTCCCCCGCCATCTCAGTCCACCGGTGCTCCATCTTCATTCCATGTATCATCAGTGTCACCGCCTGCAGTGCCGTAATAGTAAAAGCGGGCGTTAAACACTACAAACACATGGTGAAGGATCAATTAAGTTATTAGAATTTGAAGTATTTTCATTTTTGCTTCTCACATTACAGCCATATACACTAAGTTGAGGAATTTTATTTTTCACAATATTACGTTGTTTGTATAATACTAAACTGCCTCAGTAATACCATCACCAAAACACCACCATAAAGTACACTGCCCTTGAACTTCAATATCAAGAACAATTTATGAAAATGCATTAGTGCACTCACAGCAGTAAGCAACTTGTGAATTTCCACATACCAGCAATGTGTGGATGTATTGGATGACATATGAGGTGTTTCTTAGTTTGCTTGCCAAGTGATAATGGTATTGCATAGGAAGAAAACAATCTTACCACTGCATTTTAAAGGCCATATCCTTCATTTAGGAAGAAATATGATTTTTGTGTTTTGTTCCCTTCTAATTCTTTTTTTGTTGCTAGGGACAAAATTCAGTGCATATATCTGAAATAGATTTTCTCTGTTTTAACAGTTATGTTTTCAAAAGTGGACAGGATTTCCACAGCTGATTGACAAAATATGTCTGAAGTAGATGTGTTGTGTATAATTATATGCTGTGACTAATGGTTTCATATTGTAACACGCTTAGGAGGTCCTAGGGAAAGTGAAAATCCAACCAGGCATTGGCATACTTTACTTGTGTACAATGGAAGCCAATCAAACATAAAACTACAATTCTTATGTATTAAGTTCTCTTGTAGAGATCTGATGTTTAAAATTTTGCCTTTCTGCATATCAGCAGTTTATGCCTGAGAACTTTTCAAAATGACTGGATGAAGTATCACGTATCACCATTAAGATTGTAATTGTTAGTTGTCCAGGTGGTGAGATCATTTAAATTACCCAGATGGCCATTCACTACTTTCAGCATCCTTCTGTCAGAAAGCAATGTTACTTCTTGTACCTCTGGGTAGTTCACTTTAGGATGACTATGCATTCAGTTTATTCTGGCATGCAAGAAAACTTATTGTTTTTAAGTATCTGAAATTAATCCATAATTGTCAAATAATTTAGAGAATCTGGACACAGCTGAGTGGTTTGTTGTTTTAAATCACAATCTTTAGCTCCCCTTTCCCTATTCTCCAGTTATTATCTGGAATGTCTTTGCCAGTGATTGCTACTGAAAGAATGTAGGTTAAGCAGTTTTAGTGGAAGGGTACCAGATTGCTATTCTCAGCAATAAGACTGTAAACAAACTTATATAAATTAATTATAAATATTCATGCTCTGAGTATTATATTTAAGAAAATCAATATCTTATTGTAGAGAAAGTGTTCAAACGTCTTTAAAGACAACCATTTGAATATTTGTGTATAAAGAAATGCTCAAATTTATTTTAACTTAGAGGTGTCAAATAAGCCCAGCTCCTGAAGTACATGAAATATAATTTATAATATTAAAACTAAAAGTATCTCTCACCCCATTATAGCTTAATAACTAGAAAATAATTATTATGAAAGGTAAAATAATATAAGTGATATAAAGCTCACTTTGTGTATTCTTTATACTTTACCTAATACTGCAATATCTAAATCAGCTCTATCTTCACCAACAGAGTTTTTGGCTATAATCGTGTATTTTCCTTTATGCCGACGCTTGGCTCTCAATATAAAGAACTTTGTATTATAATCAATATTATCAATGCGAAGAAGGTCATCTGATTTTAGCTCCTGAAAAATTGCAAATAAATATTGCTTTAAATCAAAAAGAGAAATGCCTGAAGCACACAATAGTGTGGTACAGATCATAAAAATTAGAGCTTCTATATAAAATGACCATATACTTACCTTTCCCTCAAATAGCCATGTTACCTCTGGAGGAGGTTCTCCAATGATATTAACATCTAGTGATAGTGTCAATCCAACTTTCACAACAAGATTCTGTAGATTGGTGCGATCAATGCGTGGTTTTACTACAAAGAAAGAAAGTAAAAAATAATTAGTAAATTAGTCTTTGGCTATGTGGGGTGTATGCTACTCCATGCCTACAGATATATGTAATACTGAGGTAATCATATAGAAATATTAACTTTAATAATGAAATTATCCATTTGTTAAAAGCATATGGCATTCCAACTGTTCTAGTTCTGGAATTATTATTTTGTCTGCTATCTTTATACTCACAGAATCTTGCTTTGGCTGTATGTGGATTTGTCTCCTCACTAGGTTCTCCAGGACCTGCTTTATTCACAGCTCGTACTCTGAACTGATAAACATTGCCTTCTTCCAACTTCGGAACTGTGCCTTCACATACATTGCCATGGACCTCAGCTGCTTTTATAAATGCCCCTCCATATTTGTCAACCATTTCAATAATGTATCCTGATATCAAAGAAATTGTATTTAAAATAGGAATATGGTGTAATTTATAAAATGTTCATGTAATTATATTTTATATAAATAAATTTTTTAATAAAAAGTACATGCTATCATATATAATTATAAAACAGGACTACACTTGAAAAGGATGGAAAGTAAGACATAATACAAAAAGCAGAAGAAAGAAATGTGTGATATAATAGAGTTATTCTCCAAAAAATATGTTTTACTGTCATGTAATATTTATCAGTAAATAACAGCCAGAAGCACTGAATATATTCATTGATATTTAAAGTAAAACCAAGCACATATAGAAATTTTAACAGTTCTATCATGTATGGACACAGTTCTGAAACTCTTGTTACATATTGTAGCTGCAACTACAGATACAGCTTGAAGTTTAAGGATGACACACTGACCATGGGAAAAAATGAACCTTTGGCTAGAAAACTTGTATGATTACACAATTACATGTGATTAATGAAGCAAAGAGGTTTAATTCAAGGAGTTACACCTATTCAGAAGACAATTTTCTATGTACATTTTAAATTAGGATGTTTACATTTCTTACTATACACAGTTTAGGTAATGGGCTATAGATGGCACTAGACAACAGATGGGAGGTTTTTAGTGCTTCAAACAGTCTCAGATTAGAAAATTACATTTAAGTCATTGTCAGAAAATTACAATGAAAGCAAATGTGTACTAGCTTTTTCAGTACTCATAATATACTTCTATAAGGCATACAGTATTAGAAGTCGCATGAGGCAGAGTTCGAGTGGGATTGCCTAGAGCGACTGTCTTATCATAGCCGTGCAGTGTTGCCTAGTTTGGAATGCACAGCACAAGTGTGAGCAACAGAGATTTCTCTTTTTCATGCACCCAAAATTATTACTGGAAATTTGACATTCTAATATGATTTGGTGTATGCGGCAAGAATTTTTGAGGCACTCTGTACAAAGGCCAATTTTCTACGACATATGTTGTTAGCTAATGCTGGATTTCTGACAATGAAGTCATTAATCCTCTTGCTCTCCAATATTTTTCACTGATGGATGGGGCATTAGAAGTGGCCGGGCATATTTGAAGGTGGTCTCGATCCATTTCCTCTTGCAGATCACATAGAGGACAGAGTGGTGAAGAATATGTCCCAATTCTGTTTAAATGTATTGCCAGACAATCATGTCCTGTAATCAACCTGAAGGTTGCAACTGCTGTTTTTCGAGGATACTCAGGAATTACTGTTTGAATGTTTGGTAGTTCCCATCTTTTATTCTTTGATTTTTCATAGTAATATTTTGCAATAATGTTTTTGAATTCAGAGTTGACTAATCTTTTAGCTGCATAAAATGGTAGATTAACTATAGATTTCTGCACATTGCTGGTACCCTTTTTTGCAAGAAAAAGTCTATTGCTAAGTCTCTTTCTACGACATATGGTTCTCAAGTTATTGCTTATAGAACAAACAACTGACTCCCGTGTTTATGCTCATGTATGCAACTTCCAATCTTGCCTGTGTGTTTTATTCATTTTCATTACACAGTTACGGAGTAAGGCATTACGAAGTGTCATTAGGAACTGCGTCTATTTAGTTAATAAATTAACTGACCATGGATCACTGCAGTTGCGTGCAAATTCTTTAGTTCGGTTCAAGACCAATCCGTAACGCAAATGGTGCTTTGTGTAACTTTGACAATAAGCAGAAAATTCACATGTTTACATTGTGTTTAGTATGAATGAATATATATTGAGTACTAAATCTGATAGACCTTGGGCTACCCCTGAGCTGGATCCTGGTCCCTTTGCTATTAGGGTAGCCCTTCAATAAAACTGCCCTCTACATAGACCTTGGGCTACCCCTGAGCTGGATCCTGGTCCCTTTGCTATTAGGGTAGCCCTTCAATAAAACTGCCCTCTACATACACATTACATATGTTTATCTTTTCACTAATCTTATCCTGCTCCCACCCTTAAATTTTTATTTCTGTTTTACTGTCATCTCCCACCCCTATTCCTTTCCCTCTTTATCAACTTTTTCTCTTAAACTTCACTCATAACTTCTTTTCATCAGTTTGCATTGTAGACTTCATTAGTTTTCATTTCAGTACTTCACTACACATAACCTTATAACCTCACTTTCACGGTGTATAAAAACCCTCTGCTACCTCATTTATGGATTACCCAACCATGTTTTAAACCTTGTTACTCTCGGCGAAATACCCTGTTCTTTCTTTTTCTCCTGTCTAGTTCTCCCTTTCCCCCTCACCCTCAATGGTATCGCTTCCTCTCTGTGCTCTCCAATATCCAATGTTGTCCCCGACCTTGGCTCTTTCCTCAGTTTTTTCCGCGTGCCACATCCTACCATTTCGTCACCTTGCGTTTTGCTCACCGCTGACCTTGACTTTGAAGCACTTGTCACTGAAACCACATGTGTTGCAATTTGCTGAGTAGTCGTCTGTTCTGTGATATTTCTTGCTGAAGTTTGGTCGTTTCATTGTTTTTCTTGGTGCAATGCCTGCTGGTCCTGCCTCTGCCCATCACTTGGTCCATTCTTCCTCTCTGTTGCCTGGTTAACTGCGTACAACTCACAGTTTTTAATGTAAACCCTCTTGCCTTCATTTCTTGCTTGTCTTCTACGATTAATCAGCTCCTTCATTTGCGCCCTTTGTGCATATGTTAAGTCCTTGTTGATGTAAATAGTTCATCCTCTCAATTTTCTTGCCTGTTTTAGTACTTCTTTAGCCGTTTGAGTGTTTGTAAACTACACAAGAATATTTCTTTTCCCTAGTATTTTGCTGATTCTAAATGCGTCGCAAATCTTGTAGCCTCTCAGATGTATTTCCAATTTGTTCACTAGCAGATCTTCTAAGTCCTGATATACTCCCATTCCATGTTTTTCTTCAAGTCCTGAAGTCACTACATTGTATTTTCTGCTTTTATCTTCCATTCTTTCAAAAACTCTTTTTAAATTTTGAATTTCCCGTTTTAACGTATCCATTTCTTTGTTTCCCCTATCATATTTCATCCACTCTTGTCTAAATCTCTCTGCCGGTCCTCTATCTCTTACTACAACTGTTTCGTTTATCTGCCCTTTAGCTGCTATGTTGCTTAACTCCTTTTTCACCTCGGCCACAGGAGCTTCCTTCACTATACGTCTGCTCAGTTCCACTGCTAGACCCGTAATCCATGTTTAGTTAAGTGTTAACAATGTCACTTTCAAAGCCTGGTACCAGTGGCCCAGGTATTGCTCCGCTCTCAGGCCAGAAATATTATTTTTAGAGCGTGCAATTTTTTTAAGGAATTGACATCTGAGGAAGTGCATGTAAATAAGTACGTTAATAGTGAGTGTTACAGTTTATAATGTTATCATCATTATCCTTTGCTGCGTAACTTTATGTTCTGACAATTTTTGACACGACAAATGTTTCTTTCCTCGTTCCCTTCCCATAATTTCCACTCTCTGGTGCATAACTTGGCAGCAATGCAGCCATCGTGTGCATGCATTGGTTCAGCTCATGTGCCTTCTATAACCGTACACCACATTACATACCTTATGTAATTACTTGAAATTTTTAGAAAAAGTTGTTCATTGAGTTACAAACATTTGACAGAAGTAAATTGCTTAATATGTAGCTTAGGCCCTCCCAAAAATTTTGAATTAATATGTATATTAGGAAATTGTGACTCCATTTTACAATACTTTTTCCTGAACAACTATTACTGGAGCTATAATTTCCTTCTAGGAGAAGAAAGATAATTTAGTTGGCAACACTTAGGCAAAAAAATAAGCAAATACATTTAAAAATGGCTGAGAATGTGCTGCTGTTGTTGATTAACCCTTTGCGGTCGTATAACGACATATGATCGACACGACAGTAATGCCCATACGGTTGTATGTCGACATATGATCGACAGCAAAGCGCTTCACATTTTCTCATCTTAGATGCAAGAAGTAACGTTTTGGCAGCATGTTACAAGCATCATAGTGTTCGTGGAAGCTTTACCCAGTCTATCCTGCCATCTGTTTGGAAATTATTTTAACTATTTCAACACACAGAGGAAATGTTTCTGTCTGGGTTGCACAGTATTTTGCAATGGCTTCGAGCACGTATATACCAGGTCCTTCTGGGAATAGAAAACAAAAGTTTGATGTGTTGTGCGATGAAGATGTGGAAGAATTAAGGTTAATGATTCAATCTGAGCTAGATACAGTGATTGATGACGATGTGGACAATGAATTTGAAGAGGAGAAAGATGTGGAGCTGTTCGGTGCTGAGGAGTCCATAAGTGAGAGTGAAAGCGACACAAGTGCTGCAAATGTTGCGTGTGCTGATACTTGGAAATTGATAGACAAAACTGACCAGAAACCTAAAGAATATACCTTTTCCAAGAATGTTGTTCCAAAACTGAATCTTGCCTTTGATGCTGAGCCAATTGAATACTTTAGTTTATTTTTGACTGATGAGCTAATATCTCAAATTGCTAAGGAAACAAATAGATACACGAGAGAAAAAATTGCCACATTAAAATTGTCCCCATGCTCTATTTGGAAAATTTGGGCTGATGTGTCTGTAGTAGAAATGAAAGAGTTTTTGGGGATAATAAACTCGCACATTATGTACAAGGTTCAAAATTTCCAGGCAAGCACCCATCCCTTGTCACATGTAAAATACAGAAGGTCACTTGTCGAGAGTCTGGTGAAAGACATAAGTAACCCAAGGCCAAGGTCACACTCCGGTATGGAAGACAGAGAGGAAAGGCTAAACAATGCACCACATTTTATATATCATTTTGAGGAAAAAACCACAAAGAGTGTATTGTCTGCAGCAAGAAAAGAAACGTATTTCTACTGCAACATGTGTGTAAATAAACTGGCCATGTTTATCGGCAAATGTTTTGAGCGCTATCACATGCTTGTCAATTTTAAAAAGTAATTGTTCTGTTATAATGAGAAGTGTGTGATGTGTAAATGTGTACATAGTGTTCGTGTGTCTGTTTACACTATATATACATTACTATTTATGGCCAAACGCTATTTCATTAGTATGTGTTTTTTATGACATGTATACTTTATCGCGGTCTAGAGTGTTTACAAACTTAAAACAATTAAAAAATCTCCATATTAGTGGACAGAGTAAACAGCACAAACTGTTCCAGTGCATCAACAATTCTCCGTTTAGCTCAGCTACATTTGATAATCATCTGCAGAGTAGGTAAGTACGGTAACATAGGCCACTTTTGCATGAAGTTTTGCTCCCATTTGAGTAGCTCTAGCAGCAAATTCACAGCTCTGTCCTGGCTACGGAAATTTCTTCCCAGGACTTTGTCCGCAAAGGGTTAATGCCATACATTTGGCGACAGAGGCATTAGCATTTGTGCCTTTCAATACTTCCAGAATTCTATAAGCTCTTCAGATAATGCACTGCAGCGATTTAGGTAGCTTATATCTATATCTGCTCCTAAATTACATAAGTAGCAGATGAGAGAAGGTAAGATTCTGATTCTATTAAGATGACTTGCAAGATAATCACGACTAGTTATTAATTTGAAGGGGCTGTTTTGTGGGCACATTGTGGTAAGTTATCAGGTAAATAATAAGAGCTTTCCAGTTCTTTTCTTCAGTTGTTAGTTTTATACTTCATTATGCAAAATTTTAAATTTTGACAAAATCTATCTTTTAACAGATTAATATGGTAAGCTTGGTGATCTCTTTTAAGTATGTTAGAGCCCTTTTAGCTAAAAGGTTTGTAGCTTAAATACCAGATATGCCACTGTGGGCAAGATTCCACCGAATGTGGATCTTATATAATCCAATTAGTTGTATCACCATTTATAACAATCTGTAATTTGTAATTTAAATTTAACAAGGCAGTAATTCTTTCAGATTCTAAAGCTGCAATTCAGGAAATATGTTCAAGTACTACAAAGAAATCAATAAAAATTAGAGAATGCTACAAAATGTTTACACAACTCCAAAAAGTTAATAAGACTGTTCATCTCCAATGGATTCCAGCACCTGTGGAGTCATGGGGAATGAAGCTGCAGACTCACTTGCAAAGAAAGGCACAACAATAAAACAAAAGTCTAAATTCAATTTCTCATATTCCTCAATAAAACGCTTGATCATTAAAAAATTTTCTCATTCATACCTACAAGAAATAGAAACAAATGCCAAAGATAAAAAATGGATTACACTACTTTCCAATCCAGATATAATCCCCCAGAGACCAAGGAAAACAGCGGTTGCAGCCTTCCAACTACTGACAAATCACGACTGCTTAGCAAGTCATCTCTACAGAATAGGCATCTCAGCCTCACCAATATGTGTCCTGTGTAACGATCCAGCAGAAATGAACGAAGACCACTTGAAGACCTGTGAAGCATTAAGATCAGAAGAAACTACAATTCAAAAGTATTAGAAAGCACGAATGCTAATGGCTTCATTGCCAGATGCAAGGCACTAGAAGACAACAACAACAACATATTATATGAGCATATTGCTCATATTACAGCCTTTGAGTCTGAGAAAATAACTACCCTGGTATAGTTGTTAACTGGTAGATTTAAAAGTTGTAATGTTGTATGAACTTCTATTATTTCTGCATCAACACTGGTGCTGTATGCCTCTAGTGGGTGATAGAATGCCATAAGGCTGCATATAACTCCATCACCTGCATTGCCATCTTTAAAAGAAACATCAGTGCAACTATTCATTGGTAGAATATTTGATTTCCATGATTTCTAAAGCAAGGATCTTTAAAATATCTGTAGACGTTTCTGGTTTTACTGTTTCCACTTCAAGATGCAAAGTCAATTGGTAGGAAATTCAGTTGCTAAGTGGCATTTTCTCTTGAAGTTGGGATATTTAAATTTATCTGGATATCCATTTTATATTTGATTTTTATATTTGGTGATTTTGTTTGTAATGTGAATAATTGTGTTAAAGTCCTTTTTATAAATTTACAGTCATAAGATGATTTGAGTTCCATTGTTGAAATTTACCTAGGGCTATTTTGATGTTATATTTAAAATTATTTGGTTTTCGTATTTTGGCTGAGGCCCATATAACAAGGTCATCCTCAAACACTATTTTAGTATTTGGAGACTGTAACGTTGGTATATTATTAATATAAATATTAAACAATGTTGTACTTCATACTGCACCTTATGGGAGTAATCTGTATGTCTGTCTGAATTTTTATGTACTACTGTTACATCTAGTAGGTAGTGCAAAATTGCTCAGAAATGAATTGTGCTATCAAATGGAGCATATTTAGCCTTGTTCCTAGTTTATAAAGTTTTTCTATTAAATTGCTTCTCCATACTGAATCATAGCCTGCCTGGAAATCTGGCTGTTCAAAAATTATAGCACTAGGAGTTACCTTAGTGTTTTTATTGTTCTTCTTTGGTTCCTTATTCTTCTTTTTGTAGTTAGGTGATATTCTATGGATGTTTGTAAAGTGTCTATTGAGAGCTTCTGCAATTTTGCGCTGTTTGTTGGTAGGTTGTTATTCAAAATAGAAGGTTTTGTTGGGGATTCCCTAGGTTTGCTTAGTTTGTTAATGAATTTGTAAACATATTCAGTGCTTTTTTTGTAATCAATTGCCCTCATAAATCTGTTGAAAGTGTTTTTGCATTAATTATTTCCTTGTTTAATACTCCTGCTTTTCTTCTCCAATCTTGAACATCTAGAGGACAATGGTCTTTTCTGCTTTAACTCTTGCTATATTTCCTTTATTCTTTTAATTTTTACAGATAATGAGACCAAAAGGGTTTATAAATTAAGTTTCTACATTTATGGATATATTTCTTTGCTAATTGGAGATAACTTTATTGAATTCCTTGTTTAATTTATGCGAAGAAAGTTGTTCTATTTCTAAAAGCCTGTCATTTTCTTTTTCAATTTCTTCTGTGAACTTTGACCAAATTGCCTTGTTGAACCTCCAGGAAGGTTTAAAAATTCATAGTTGTTTTTGTTCAGTAGTGAGAGGCAGTCTGGGTCTTATATTTTCTTCCTCTGTGTAAATTTAGCTATGTCGGAGGATAACATGAGTAAGTTTAGGTTTATACCTGAACTAGCATGATGTAGAAAACTGTTGTTGTTGTTGTTTTCTAGTGCCTTGAATATGGCAATGAAGCCATTAGCATTCGTGCTTTCCAATACTTTTGAACTGTAGTTTCTTCTGATCTTAATGCTTCACAGTGATGTAGAAAACTAGAAGGACCATCTTTACCATAATACAGTTCTAATGTTAATGAGTTTATAAGATTTATAGTTTTCTCAGCTGAGTCTTGTATCCCCAAGTTTGGGAATGTGCATTTAAATCACCAGATAAGATAGCTTTAGGTGCAATATTGATGTTATATAGCCTAGGATTCTCACCATGAGGTTTTTACATACTATAACAGTGGTTATTTTTCCCTATTTCAAGTTTGATTCTTTCACTTTTATCTACATCTCTCATTTGTTCAACAATTTAAAAGCTTTTTTACATTCGTTACAACTATTGTTAACAGTCTATTAACTATTCGGTGGGTTTTAGGGAGAAGATGCACATTTCTACTCATTCATTTTGAAATATATGCTATTATTTTGTAATATTGGCTTCTTACAGAATAAAGCCAGTTCTGTAATTTCAAAACTGAAATGTTTGCCTGGCCAGCTCAATCAGTAGAGCATCTTAAAGTTGTGGATTTGTACCCCACATTTTGGGGTATAAGGGATAGTGATGCACCTCTTATATCCAAATACTAACCTCTTCCTGATTATGGTGTACCCTGCTTTAACAAATGAGGTTCTGGGGACTGAGTATCAGTGGTATAACTATAATATCAGAGACAGAGGAAATACTGCATAATTCATCTAGAGAGAAGAACTCAACTTTCAAGCCAGAGGATGATGACTCTCAAAAGCTGTTTAAGGGAAGAAAACTCTGACAGAAATTTCTTGGTGGACATCCACAGGTTCTTCTCAGCTCAATCCAAAGGATCCATTGAGCAAGAACAAGTGGTTCCCCGGACACTCTGGGGGTTGTTGGTTTATGAAATAGTCAAAAAAACAATAAACTGGTGTGCACAACAAAACAACTATACATTAGTCAAAATAATGTGCAGATTGGGATATAAAAACATGTATGAAAGCCTGGTTTTGTGAGGTCATGTGCCCTCCAGAATTATCTCCCCAAAATTCTTTAAAATGAAAATTAAAAAATTCACTTCATAGTCTTTTAAGAATGAAAATAATTCTGACTATACTCTTCCCCTACAACACCCTTGTCAGTATGTAAGAACAGTATGAAGATATAATGATAAGTAAGTTTACCAGTTATAGGTGCTCCTCCATCCCGAATGGGTGGTTCCCATTTCAGTTTCACCATATTCTCACTCCAGTCTTTGATTTCTGGTAAACCAGGTGCTGATGGAGGATCTGAAAAATTACAAAGTTTCCCTCTAAATTTATTGGCTTTGATTAACTTCAACAAGCCTAATGCATTATTTTAATTATTAAATGAAAGTAAAAGCATAAATATTATTAATTTATCAAACTGCCAAAAAAGCCACAATTAAAAAAAATTGGAGGTGCATCATTTTTGCTGTTGGCAAAATTATCTGTAACAAGAATAAATATTGTACTATAACGTAAAGGAGGTTTTGTAACTAATAGGAAATGTAAGCATGATGTCATTAAAACTCCACAAATTTCAGTTAATCCATATTTCTCATTTATAAGAAACATAATTTATAAAAACATCGTAAGCAAATGGTATGATTATAAACTGCTGATACATTATTTATCAGGGTACAGATGTCTGGAATATATTTTTGCCTTTTTCAAATGCTTTCAACAGATTTCATTTACTTACCCACAAAAGAGGAAGTACGGGAAGACAGGGAGGTATTTAAATTCTGGACTTCTAATGGAGTATTATTGGTTAATCATATAAATTTTATAGAAATACCAGCACAGAGTATAACATTTTTAGTTATTGAATGAAAAATATTGGAGATATTTCGGTTTCTGAAATATTTTCCTTCAATTCAATGCTTCTTAGTCCATTTTTATAAGAAAGATAACATAAGTGATTGGCAATCTTTTTCAAGGTATTTAGTGGAAAAAACTCCATAAGAACCTGCTGCATATTGACTGAAGTGAAATTGGGACACTGGTAACAAAATGTCCTCAGCTTTGAAGGTAATACAAGAGGTGTGATTTTATATTCACACTGGTATAACTACAGTTGAAAAATATTAAAAAACTTCAAAAGAGTATATTTTTAACATGTATTTAAACATTAAAACATTCAAATAACTTACGTGGTTTGTATTTGGTTGGAATGACACAATACTGTGTAACTTACCATAAGGATTCTTGGCAAGAATTGCTGCATCAGTTGTAAGAGGTTCAGATTCTCCTTCTTCATTTACTGCTTTTACTCTGAAGTGATACTTGTGATTAGGCTCTAATCCTGTAATCTCCTGTTCAGTCTTGTCAGGATCAACAAATCCAGCAGGAACCCAACGCCCTGTTGCAACATCCATTTTTTCCACAACATAGCCAGTGAGAGGTAAACCACCATCATCTTTTGGTTTATTCCATTTTAGCTTACAACCTTCCTTATGTATATCAGTAACTTCCAGAGGCTCTGATGGCTTATCTGGTTTATCTAAGTAACAAGAAGAAAACATTTTGTGAAGTGATATAAATGTCTAAATATATTAAAATAAGGATAAAATGAATTAATATTTATATATCATTTACCTAGAATTATAACTTCCACTGGTGCTTCATCCACTCCAGAACTATTTTCAGCCTTCACTGTGTAAGTGCCTGTATGTTTTCGTATTGTTTCGGATAAGGTGAATTTGGTATTATAGTCTTCATTTTCAATCTTTAAAGTTGGACTATTCTCCAAAGGTTTTCCAGCAAATAGCCATGTAATAGTTGGAGGAGGTTCACCTTTGACATCAACGTCAAATTTAACAGTTGTACCTGCACGCACTGTAACCTTCTGCAGTTTTTCCCGGTTGATAAGTGGACGCACTGTAAAAGGCATCACATCTTTTATAGCTACCATGTTAGTCATAGAATTATTTTCTATATATATGGATGTGCAAATTAGTTTTCAGCTTTAGAATTATTTAATAACAAAATAAATTTAAAAATTTTTAAATACATGACACTCCATTTACTGAATGTTTATCTAAAACATTCTATATAAATTAATTACAGCAATAAAAACAATTAGTGTAAATTATAGATATTTAAAACTAAGATTATGCTAAATATGTGTGTTCTTATACCTATTGGGTTTGTTTAAATCCTTGTTGGTCATAACTTTATTTAACTGAATTTAATATAAATGAATAGTTAAACAGTATTTCATCCTACAACAACAATTAATGTAAAAGATTATAAAATAAAGGAGCTTAATGTTACACGTAAGTGCATAATAATAAAAAATTACTTTCTGCTTGTAAGTACACTTTGTGGAAACATAAGATTTCAGAACTTTTTAATTCTATATTTCAAGTACTTACCTGTTTTAGTGCTTTTACTTAGATACTTAGATATTCAATAATATATCCTATAGGGTTACATGCACTTGTGGACATAGTCAGTGTATTTTTTTATACAGTGATTTTATGTTGCAGGGATGCTTTTACACTAATTCCTGTTGAAAATGTTTTCTATGGCTTTCTCTGTCTGTTATATTTACAGTTATATATTATAAATACTACAATGTCTACAGAAATATTTTGATAACTGTACCTCTATGCAGCCCTATAAAGAATAAAATTGGCGAGCCAAATCTGAATAGAAATATTCAACTCTCCAAATATATAGAATTTTTGTTTTGTTTTGGAAGACAAAACTGCTTGTATTGTTAAAGGCTATTAACAATGTATATTTTGCACTATTGAAAATCAATAGTAATTAGTAATTTTAGTGTACATTCAACTGATGTCTTATGATTCTTCTGTTACAATTAAATATATTGAGAATGATGTTAAATAAAAGCACACTTAAAGGTTAAGTGGTACAAGATCAATTTATGCAGTAATAACTATCTACTCAACTCATAATTTGCTTACTCCATTGATTTAATTGCTCTGAGTTACATAGCTTCAACACAAGAAACAGATATAAATTAATTACCTAAGCTATAAATTAAATATACAATTGAATACCCAGTTTTACAGTGGTAAAGATACTAAACAAACTATAGGAGTTTTCATGTTAAGAAGGCACAATGGCTCTTATGGAGAATCAGCACGGCGTTGCCGCGTATGTTGCTCCGCCACAATTATCACGGTTTTGCTAGTTGGTTCCTGGGCCACTTTTAAAATCTATCGCAGTCCATTTCATCATGATAATCAACAGAACCTTTTTTTGCCAAGAAAACAAGTTTTGCACCCTGTACAAGTCATACCATCAGCATGCAATGTTACAAATCATGGTCCGCGAGCAGTAGGTGATTTAAGACCAGTGGATAATCCGGCCAAAAGTGCTTCTTTAGTAGTTTTTATAGTCCTATCCTTCCAAACCTTTGATACAGTGTGCCCTACATTTACCCAACTTTCATCAAGGTACACGATTTTCCTTATCTCTTTGCTGAATTATTTTATTTTCCATAAATAGGAATGTCGCCACACTATAATATCATTTGTCTCAATCATAAACAGTTTATTTCCTGTCTTTTTGAAATGAAATCCCGTTTCCTTCCCTAAGCTATAAAAGGTTGAATATTTAAAATTTTACAAGTCTGCATCCTCATTGACTTTTTTCAACACGGTCAGAATTGTAGGGGGAATACTTTGAAATAGAAAGTCATGAAATTTGTACCATATTTGTGTTCAAAATCATTATATTTTATCTTCCTGCTGCTTTTGTATGTATGCCGCAGTGCATTGATGGACCCTTTTTACATTCTTTTCTTAATACAAAACATGTAGGCCTACTTACACCAGTTGCCTTATGAAGCTCACTAACAATAAATGAGTCACTGTGTTCTGGGTTCTTTTTATTTCAATAATCATACACTCTAATTGTTTTTCGCTAGACTCTTTTAATAATTTTGCCCTTTTTTCTCCGATCCATTCCACACTAATCACTTAACTGCAATACACATGATTACCAGAGAACTTGCAAAACTGGCTCACACCTCAGATTCCCAAAATCTATTGAAAACCTCCACTGAAGTAAATGCCTTATCGGCCCTTCAAATGTCAGACAACATCTGGTTTTCATCATCTCCAAGACACAAGAACCGGGTTTCATCCATGGTGTGCTTTGCATGCCACAAACATTTGCCTTTAAATGGTGATTTATGGATGCCTTGGTACTGGTGACGTTCTATATGTATATAAAAAATAATTTCGTTATTTCCTTGGCAACTTTGTTGGTGGAAATTTTTACATGGACTTACAGAATGAGAATTAGTCAGCGACTACATTTTCCACTGTATAAACGAAGAATCTTAACGCTTTGTTTTAAACTTTTTTTTTTAAATATGTTTAGACATATTCATATAATCTCAATACCAACGTGGCCTATGAAAGCAAGCAAATAATCCAATTTCTTTTCATTGCAATTACTTTGGTTTGAAACCATGTTTTGACATTCGGAGCGAGAAAGATGTTAAAAAATCTGCTTTCAACAAAATTTTAGATTTTATTATTTAAAAAAATATACAATTATATAAAAGGTTTACCATGCATACCATACATGCTTACATTTTACACCAAAATGCATGTTCATACTTTAACTTAGTCGCATTTGAAAACACGCACATTTGGCAACGGTGCACTTGATACTTCCATAAGAATAGCATGGTCCATAAGAGACTGTTGTGCCTTCATGACGTGAAAATTCCTATAGAAGATGCAGTTAATAGCATTTTAATTAACACCTAGGGAATATATTTGATATTTGTCTCAATAAATGGCTCATATACGAATCATGTGATGAATATATGAACCAGGTTCCATGCTGTGTTATATTTAGAGTGGTCTTATACAGATAGACACACACACACACATTCTTGTATATGTAAATCATACCAATACCATCCTTATCATATTCATATACCTACTTAGTTTCTGATTTCAAAACATAACACTAGAAAATGGTTTACTTACAAAATCTGGCTTTGGCAATATGTGGTTTTGTTGAATCACTGGGTTCTGAAGGCCCAGCTTTGTTTACTGCTCTGACTCGAAACTGATATTGGTTTCCTTCCTTCAGGCCTGTTACTCTTGCTTCTGTATCAGGTGACTAAATTTAAAGAAAAACTAGATTACTAATATGAGCTAAGAATTGCTTACTGTATTTTATTTTACAATATAAATAACATAAGAAACAAACTGCTTTTATTTCATGAAATTAAGCTTCATATGGAAAGTTGCACTAGAATTGTTTTTAATTGCAATTATGGCTTATAAATATGAATATTTAGCTGATGCCATAAAACAAAGATATTTTATAAGTAATTTAATAAAGTAATTAAGTAATTATGCAGTTATTGAACCTTAAGTGTCTTCCAAAAGGCAACTAAAAGCTTAGCCATGTTGATGACAAAAACTTAAGTTTAGTATATACAAGTTTTGAATTTTAAGCCTCTTACTGCTGTGCCTCTTTAAACAGTGTCTGTCATGAAACCGTGACCACCAATTGTTGACTCTACTACACTGAGTAGACTTTCAGTGTTGATCTTATCAATAGAGTGCTTCTGAGGCTGTGAAACATACTATAAGGATGTGCTTTATACCACTGAAAACATGAAACCTTCTTCTTTTTAACAGTAGGTTTCAAGGACATTAAGAGGGAGCTTTCTTTTTTTAGTATTTCTGATCAAACTGTGTCAGCTTTCACAGCTGATGTCATTAAAGAGAAAATGATTATCCAGGCTTATGGGCTGTGGTCTAGTGGGGAGAGACTAGCAGAGTACTACGGCCATGCCACTGAAGATGTTGGATGCAGCTTGGGACAAAATGTCTGGAAGGGGTTTTTCCACTAGATGTTGCCCCACAAGCCTGGATAATCATTTTCTATTTGATGATATTGCTATCCCTCACAAATATAGCTTCACCATGTCCAGTTTAGTTCAGCTTTTACTGCATGGAACTGAACATGGCAAATCATTCTCACAATGCCTATGTGCCAGGGAGGAAAGATAATAAAATTGTGGCATAGCAAGTATAATGTTGACGCAAATACTCTAAATGACAGTGAGAATCGTGTACCTGATAAACCTCCAGGGTTCCCCCCATGCAAAGAGAAGGCATGTCGATTTAAATGCTCATGCTGACAGGGAGACAATTTCAAATACATATTATAAGCATGGTTCACTCCTATTAATTGGATCAAAACACAAGAAGTTGAAAAAATTCATGTCATCATTCTTACCACTAATAGAACTGCAACAGAATCCTAAGCAAACCCTGCTCTGAAAAATTATAATCAGCAGCTCACTAATCCAAATGTAACACTTGCCTACAATACTTTTATGGGGGATTGATTCAGAAGACATAATTTTACATTTTTATTTAGAGCAACATTACAAACTTTAAATATTATTTCATGGATTATGTTAAATCATATTTATTACTTTTTGAAAATATTACCAAGAAGAAAATGAAGAGATTTAAATTTTATTCTACAGTAATTGAAGCTTCAGCTTCTGAAAAGAAGTGAAATAGCTAAGCACAATTAACAGTTCTCCTTCTGCAGCATATGGTGTGAAATTATTGCTATAGAAGCAGGAATGCTGTGTGCTCAATGTTATATACAAGGCAATGAAAAATACTGTGTACAGTATGTGTAGAATGTAAAACGGGATCTCACATTCTAAGTGTATTGATTTATGTTAGCGCTCTAAATAAATAGCAAATTAATGATTCACAGCTAGATAGGATCATTACAATTAATTTAAATTTTGTATTCAATGTAGTGTAGAGGTTTATAGCAGCTAGAAGTTCTAGACTGTGACAAGTAAAATTAATTTTTTAAATTAGTGTTTCATTTTTCATTTTCTGATCTCGGAGGTGTAAATATGGAATGTTTGTTGTTATTTTAGTTGTAATTGAAAATATTTTAATAAAGCTAAACGCCAGCTGTGCTGTTTCAACTGGTATTTCATCTCAAATTATAATAGAAATACTATACATTCTTGTTATAATTAAATATGTGCTAGATACTTATTTGATATTTATAATTCTTCTAATTAATAGATTATTGAACAAAAATTAATGTGGTAGAATTGATTTATTAGACTTTTATTCTAGCTTTATAATTACATTTATTATTTATCTTTTCCTAAAAGCTAATTCAAGGTGTAGCAGTCAGGCATTTTTCGCCCCTGCCATTGTATTTGAGCCTGGCATTGAAACACTGGCCAAGTACTTTCGATCTGATCAACATTCGGCAGCAAAAGGATTAAGGAATATCTTCATCCTTATAATTTGCATAATCAATTTATTATTTTGGTTCATTCATACATTTTCTACCATTAGGAGTAATACTCCTGTGAGTGATTGGTGAGTGCAATTCAGTCCTTATACTTCTTCTTTTTATTCTTTCCCTGATTACCCTCCCCTTATGTAGGACTTACAAGCCAGCCTAGGGTCAGACGTCTGTCAGGGAGCAGAGGGAACTCTGGACCAGACAGAGTGAAGACCTGGAAGCAGGTGGTCAGCCAAGCACCAGGTATAATATGAAATGCAGGCACCAGGATGATTGGAAGGGTGATAATGATGCAATTGGTGGAATGAATGCCGGAGGAAACCGGAGAACCCGGAGAAAACCCACCCAGATGCCGCTTCGTCCACCATGAATACCACATGGGGGTCCCGCCTAGGTGGTAGGCGAGCAGTCTAACCACTCAGCCACGGTGCCACCATTATACTTCCAGACCCAGGGAAGGATGAGGAATAATCCTGGCTGGAGAAATATTCCTAGCACCGTGCCAGGAATCAAACCTGGGATCCCTTGCCCACCAGGCAGGTGCTCTACCAACTGTGCTACGGGCCAGCCCAGCCTTTATACAAATTCAATATATTCTTTGATTGCTTTTATGTGTACAAGGGGCACTGTAATGGTTCTCAGCCTGGACAAGAAAACATAACACTTAAGAGAAACTACAACTTTTTACATTGTCATCTTATTAAACATTACATTTGCTCCAGTAATTTCAATGCCATCAGTAAAATAAGGTTCATCCATCTGTGCAAAATAAACATGTTTCAGCTTCAACCTTATCAGTTGATTCAAGTTTCCCTTCACCTAGCCATTTATACAACTTTGAGAACAAAAAGTAATTGCTAGGAGGCAAATGCAGCAAATGTGGTAGATATGACAGCACTTGGAAGCAAAGATCATAAAGCTCTACAGCAATAATGTGCATTAAAGTACATTATCTTGAGGAAATGAAACTTTCATTTTCACATGGGTGTATGTTTAGCCTGCATAAAATCCTTTATTTGGTCCAGTAATGAACTTCAGTGCCTTAATTTCCAGTGGTGGCCTTATGGTATGCAATTTTTATTTATGGGGGAACTTAAAAAATAAAGTGTATCAGAACAACCCACATACTTTGGAAGAAGTGAAAGACAACATCAAAAGAGAAAGATGACCTAATGCCTGTGAACAGAAATTTTCTTTGAAGGTGTGAGACATGTGTGGCAGCACAAGGATATCATAAACAACACCTTCTGTGATGTGATTATTGTAATTATAATTTGCACGATAAACCTAATCACTAGAACTTAAATATTCAACATGGCAGCAGCACGCCTTCTGCTGCAGCACTAACTGCCTACTCACCACCAGTGAAACATACCATACTGTATAATCCTCCCCAGTATAGGTCGCGCATTACTTCTTGACGAATGAAAATTTTATATGAAAGGTTGAATGCGAGTCTCTACTCAGCTTTTGCGGGAACGAGAGAGAGGAGGTACAGTCTGCAGTGAGATGACGCGCATGCTTCTGAGCTGAAGTAGTACAACACTACAAATCAATTTATGACACTTGCAGTAATATCAGCCACACGTATTATACACTATACCTCTATAACTGTTTCCACTTAACTTTCTTGCATTTATTCTATTCCCGACATCTCTCCCTCGTCTGAATTGCTATTTTCGTTGCATGCATACATACATCCGTACCGCACAAAACTTCTGCAGTCGACTGTATACACAAACGTGACAGAGGAAAACAGAGGTGTCTGTTATCGTAGCATAAACATTTGCTGACCTGTTTATTAAGGGTGGGCTCACTCATTGGATTTCTGCTCAAGGTCATTCGTCAAGAACGAACGCGCAACCTATAATGGTTCCACTCCTCAGGATATTAGTCGCACTTTGATCATTTCAAGAAGGGGCTCTAATGACCTAGCTGTCGACGGGCCCTTAAACCCTAATCACTCACTCACTCACTTATTTCAAGAAACCATAGCCATGGCTTTTCCTGCAGGTGGAACTGTGCGTACTTGTTGCTACCACTGTTTGAGCAATTCCTTCATTTTTGGCTTGTAGTGATGAATTTATGTTTCATATAATGAAAAACTGGAGAAAATCGCTGGAATTTCAATTAAAGAAGTCTAAACACTGTTGAGAAATGTTCATTCAAGTAAAGTGTAATATTAGATGTCCTATTCATGCAATTATGTAGGTGTGTTTGTTCACAAATTATAATGTTTAAATAACCCTATGGGTCTCTCAGCCCTCTAGCAACCAATGGAGGGTTAAGAAACCATAGATGAAACTACAAGTATGCAGTGACAAATTAGATGCAGATGTAACTGATCCAAACATATAAGGATGTTTATGCTAAAGAAACAAAGAAAATGATAATCCAGAGGATAGGGAGACTTAGATTTTAAAAAGCAATTGGAAAATATGGAAACATTTCCTGAAATAACCATGCAACCGGTGAAGCACAGAAATAATCTGATTGTTTCTTGTTAAGCCTACATATGAATTAGATGAATAATACAGTCTTTTGGGCTTCTCATCATAATTTGAATTTTCAAAGAGAATGGAGAAAAAGGGGAAGTATAAAACTGCAGAATAAATACAAAAGAATATATGAATGACATTTTAAACAATAAGTCCAAGTAGTTTATCACATTACTTACTGTTGTGGTTAAAATCTCATCCCAAGATGAGCTAAACTTCTCTTTCTTCTCAATGATGTATCCAGTTATAGCAGCCCCACCGTTAGATTTTGGAGCCTTCCATTTCAAGTCAACACGGTCTACATCCCAGTCTGTAATTTCAGGTGTACCAGGCTTGCTTGGAATATCTGTATGCACAAATATAGATGTTGATACATTAGCAGATATGCAGATATTACAGCAAAAATGCATTTTGTATACAAATAATACTTAAAATATATGAGCAAAAGGAGGTGTTTTAGTTTCTCTCTATGGGGGCATTCTACTTAGAAATGTATTATGTTGGGAAAAAAATTTAAGAGTTGTGAGCTTTCTATACTTTTCAACAATATTAGGTATCTAAAATAAACAATCTAATTTGCGCAAATAATAGGTGGTAGGGGTAAGAAGCATACTTATTTTAACATTTATAGAGTTACTGCCCAACATATCTCTGAACAGGAAATTGAGAAAGATGTAAAAGGAATACTGACATAATTTAATAGAGGACACCAAACAGAGCAGCATATTTTATGTCAGAAGGAACATATATACTTACACATATATTTGAACACAATTAGGAAAATGAAAAAGAGCACCCTCTTAGATAAATTTCACAATTTAGTTCATTTCCAGCACTTACTCTCTGCTGATTCTGATCTGCTAAAGCTTTGAAAGCGCTAAATTGTACCATTATTAACATCATACCTATATTTCAATAAAACCTCATAAATAAAGATAATTGATGACTTTCTATTGATTTTCATAACTTACAATACATATGTGGACAAGGCTTTTGTTGTAATAAATAAAAGGCTTGCAGCAGATACTTTAAAATTACTAAGCCTTGCAAACAGCTAGAAACAGAAACTAAAAACCAACCCCCAATTTTTAAATGAACATCACTAGGAGTAATAGAAAACTTGATTATGGGATTTTCAGGAAAGAAATGAATACAGATTATTGCATAAAAACAATGGATACCACCCACGTGGCAAAAACATGCTTTCAGTAGCTTGTCTTTTGGAATGGTGAATGTAGCCAAGAAGGAAAATTAATATATAAATCAGCTCAGGGACATAGAAGCAGCCCTTAGGAATGGCTTTTCAAAATAAGTAGTCTACAAAATGTTCCAGAAATTTGAAATACAAAAGAGACACATCATAGAAAATTGCAGAAGAGAAAATACTTTACTGATTTAACTTTTCCTAACTGAAGCTTAAATTTGGCACCCTCCATTAAACACAGCTAAAATGCATTTTAACACTATAGATTAACAGTACCAGGCATGATCAAGTTGTGTTCAAGAACAGTGACATATGTTACATAGATTAAGCCCAGCAGGATGGCTCAGGTGGTAACGTCTGTGGTCCGCATTTGTGAGGTCATAAGTGTAATCACTGTGGCCAGCCTTCCTGACCCATGGGATTTTTTGGAGGTTTCCCCATATCCTCCTAATTTCCTGTCCCTCCATTTCATTACATTAATTACTTCATTTCAACCTTCATCCCATTAGATTTCTTTCAGGGTTGGAAGCATCGGAAAGCACCAGGGCAGCAGCATGGCAGGGAGAAAGAGTGAACTCTGGAAATCTCATCCCCCAGATTGGACGGTGAGCCTACTGGTTTCAAGCTCCCCTTGGGATGATACAAGCCCAAAGGGGGAGGTGAGCTGGTTTCTGAATCCCACGCCTACCTTGGCTGTAACATTTTACACATTACATTTTTTATTGGCTCCCTAAATGTATAGGATGGACTAGTGTGTGTGTGTGTGTGCGTGTGCGTGTGTGTGTGTGCGTGCGTGTGTGTGTGTGTGCGTGCGCGCGCGACAGCATTTAATAGCAGTGAATGAATTCAGATATAATTCTTTAATGTCCAAAGTGAGTTAGTAAAACAGAAAATTAGTTGTTACGTCCTATTCAGGTTCAAAATTGTGACACACATATATATCCTCACCATTGGTATAAGCAACATGAGACCAATCCTGACATTCTCCTGAATCCACTTCTTCTTGGGACGACTGTGGTGGTAAGGTTCAAGACATACAAGACAATAGCTGTCTTCATCTTCTGATGATGTTACTTCAGGCTTTTTCTGCGGTCGCACTTTTGGCCTTCTACTTTTTAAATTTAATGTGGTCACATCCTTCGACTGTTAAGAGACTTTTAGCTCTTCTTCTATAGTCAATTTTTCTGGCACATTGGTCAAAATTGCGGACTTTCTCCTCTTCCTTGGCCCTGCCTTTGGGAACAGATGAACAGCTTCAGTTGAAAAGATTAGGCGAATTGGAGGAGAGAATTATAAACCTCTATCCCCTGCTTTGGTGGTTGCAACATCTGGGAGTGACTCCTTGTCTATTGATACTGAATCAGCATTAAATATCCTCATAGCTTCAGACAATCCACTGAATATCTACAATGGTTCTGCTAAGGCTATAGTTTGCTTTTGACAATGGGAAGCGTGAGGTGCTGGGCGATCAGTGATAGCAGATGGGGCAAAGTTGGTTTCACTGAACACATTCCTATAGAAAGGGAATATGCCTGTGCATTGAAAGCCTGCTGCAATATTTCTGGGAGTTGCAGCAAGGAGAAGTGCTTCCCTAACAATTGAATGGGATGTCATAAATTGTCATGTCTTTCCTGGCTGATTCCTGATCCAGCTGTTGGCAAAAGCATTAACCATCTTTTTAAATTGACCATAAACTGAACGGTCAAGAGGCTGCATTCTGTGCGTACAGTGAGGTGGAAATGACAGCACAATTATCCTATTGCTGTTACAAAAATTGAGGCTTCTGACGGATATATGAGACTCATGATTATCAAGAAGCAGCAAACATTTGTGCTTGGGTGTTGATTTAGCATATTTTACAAAGTGGCGCAAGAACACCAAAAAGTCTTCTTCATTCATCCAACCACTCACATTTCCCACTCCAATGCAACCAATAGGACCATCTCGAACAAAATGATCATGGTACCTCAAGCGAGGGAATACAAAGAGAGAGCCTGTACTACCTCCCTGAGTATTAATAGCAACAGCAATTGTGACAAGGGTCACAACCCAAGTGATAGCCCCACCTGCTTTATTCCCAGTTTACCAACAGTTCTTTAACTTCTATACAGTAGTGCTACCCATCTCATCCATATTCCAGATGTCCATGGGCTCAAACTTGTATCTCTCCATAACCTTAGCCAGGCTATCAAAAAAGGCATTCAGGTTTGTTGGATTAAAGCTTGTAGCTCTGGACTTGTGGGTTGAGACAACCAAATAGACAACTCTTCATGAATGCTGAAAACCAGCCTGGACCAGCAGTTTGGTTATCTATCCAAGTAGATGGCATTGGTATATTGTTTATGGTTGCCAGTTCGTAACCTAATTTTTAGCTCATCTTAGGACAAATCTGTAAAATATCGCCGATACATTAATGACATATTGAGCTATTATTTTTTCTTGCCCATCAGAGAACACATGTTCTACACTTCTATAACCGACGCGAGGCACACTTCTTCTTTTTAATGTACCAATGCAGTGTCACATGACACACATGTAAAACATCGCCGATACATTAATGACATACTGAGGTATTATTTTTTCTTGCCCATCAGAGAACACATGTTCTACACTTCTATAACCGACGCGAGGCACACTTCTTCTTTTTAATGTACCAATGCAGTGTCACATGACACACATGTAAAACATCGCCGATACATTAATGACATATTGAGGTATTATTTTTTCTTGCCCATCAGAGAACACATGTTCTACACTTCTATAACCGACGCGAGGCACACTTCTTCTTTTTAATGTACCAATGCAGTGTCACATGACACACGTGTAAAACATCGCCGATACATTAATGACATATTGAGGTATTATTTTTTCTTACCCATCAGAGAACACATGTTCTACACTTCTATAACCGACGCGAGGCACACTTCTCCTTTTTAATGTACCAATGCAGTGTCACATGACACACATTGTGTTTCTTTGCTGTTGCTCAAACACTTAAGTTATAATTTGTAAAATCATCTGCCGCAATTTAATACACAAAGGTATCAGATAGTCCTCTTGTAGTTGTCCAAACTTATGTTCTTGGCATAACTTTCTGTAGTGAAATAACTAAGTAACGAACAGAATTGTTGGCTTAGAAGTGACTAATTCTTGACAATATTATACCCATTTATTGACAGCTAATGAGAAATAACAGACAATTTGACATTAATGCTATTTTCTTAGTAACAGTGTGCTGCAATGTTATTTTTGTCCCCAACAATGCTTTTCAATTTAATTTGTATTTTTGGCGCAATCTATAATAGTATTACAGACATTGATATTGGCAACATTAAGCTTGAAGTTTTACATTGTTAAATCCTTTTAGCATATTTATGTTTACGAAGTTCTCATTCTGTTATTACATAATTAAAAGGGTTAAGAAAAGTTACTTAAGGCACTAAAAAAAGTTTAACTGCGTCACACATGACAGTTCCTCTCCAATACTGATCAGCAACTGGTGGCCAGTGGAGAACCTTCAAGGACATTCACTGTTTTAATCATGTGACTTATGGTACAAAATACAAAGACAGCAAGGGTATGTTACTTTCATCCCATATTGCTTTTGTCCCTGGTCTGCCCTACTTCTAAGTGGGAAAACATAGGAACCCTACCACTTGCTCTGTCATGGCAACATTTTGGCCACCTTTGAGATACATCCTCCTGAGGGGTGCCCCATTAGGGGTATAGGTACAAAAGATTGCCTTTCATTTGAGGTATGAAGCTGTTATAGAACCATACATAGATTAAAGGAAACACTGAAGTGAGGCCTAGGGAACATTTAATGGATATAAAATATACTAACAGAGCGGAAAAATCTCCCCTTGCTGGTTTATCGTTTTCCACAGAAAATTATAATATCTGTAGGGAAGCAAAATTAATAAGGCAGTCAAGAATCCAATAAACTGATTTGAACATTCATGAAAGAATATCTAACAAATATAAAATATTCTGAGAGAGTGTCAAAATCTGCATTAATTTATCATTTTACAAGGTAAATTATGATATCCATAAAGAAGCAAAAGTAATAAAGCAGTCGAGAAGCCAATAGAATTGATAGTATGGGGGAAAATGCCTGACAGAGGTCACCTATTAAATTTTAGCCCCTAATGTCCAAGCATCAAAGCCAGAAAGTCTGTCAGTATCTTTTAGCTGATGCTTGTGGGAACATGCTTTGGAAGCGTATTCAAGACAAATACCAAAAAAAAGTGTGGTTTTTAATTTAGTGATTCACCTAAAGAATTATTCCAACACCTCATAAATATTGGAGATAATTATGCTCATCTTTCTCACTAAAGTTCTTTAGTTATCCTTTTGAATAGAAAGTTTAACTCTGTTCAACAGAAACAAGCAAATATTTAACTTGATATTCAAGATATTGCATGGTTAATGAACCCTAAAACCAAGCTCTGTACCACAACAGCCCATGTGTGGGCAAGTTCTGCTGCCTGACCATTACAATCCCCACCTCTGCCCAAAAGGGGTATCACATATGGGTGCAGTACTGAAAGGTAGGACATGGTGCACACATGCTCAATATAAAGTGAATAATTAATACTTAAACCCAATTTACATGTGTATACTGGGCCTAATTCTATAACAGCCATATTTGTGAGGCAGATCTACATGTATATCTGCTGATTAAAAATGCTTGCTTCGATGTATTGATTAATAACATAAAAATCAATATGGCTTGATAAAATAGAGAAAATCTATCCCCATACGCTGAGTTACAGTCTCAATCAAAGAAAAGATATGTTAGAAATAACAAAGTGAATTTTAGAAAAGGCTTCATCTGTTTAAACACAACATGTGCAATGAGGAATTCTGAGAAAATTCTTCTCTTGAATTTTTGCACACAGCCATGAATCTGTTATCTGAACCACAAAGTCCCATTTCAAATATAACAAAGACCATAGAAAAGGAAAATTTAAGAGGTAACAGTCACCAACACTAAAATTCTAGACTCCCATAAAGGTCATCTATAAAACATAAGATGAAGAGAAAACAAAATATATTTATAAACTCATAGAACTAATGAACTTTTACCACCAAGCCCTTACTGTTTCTCTCTATGGAAGTAGTACAAAACAAATTCCAAGAACATAACATGATCCAAGGGCAATGTTATATCCAGAGTGAAATGTGAAGGGAAGGGGTAGAAATAGCCTTCCCAGGTGTCTTAGCAGCTAGGTTTAAACCAATATAACACAATAAGAATGTTGATCCTGTAAAGGAAGGGGTGGCTGAGAAAGGATTAACAAGTATAGTTTAAATGCACAACAGCAACAATATTTATACCCAACACTTCTTCTGAAGTAGAGATGGAAACAAAGTCCAAAATTATTACAAAAGACAAGTCAAGGCTCAAATGCACTGAATTATCTGCCATTATCTGAAGAATGAAATAACATTGGTGGAGAAATTACCAAAAATGTGTATTAGTTAATGTATTGTCACATCCAAAAACTACTTTCATTCACAAACATTCTGATGCTATAACAATAACAAACAGTGAAAAAAGTACTAGCTGTAGAAGCACCAGTAGCCACCCTAGAAGACACAAAACGTTGAAACTGAGGGGGGATGCTTCCATGTATCTGTAAACATGTAGAATGTACTAGAGGAGGGAGTCACCAGAAGAGTCAATTATGCCAGGGTAGCCACAGGAGAGATTCTGGACCAAGAAGTAGGTTACCAACATAAAATTCAATCCAGAAGTGGCTCCAAGTTGAAGAACTCAGTATAGTACCTCCAGTAGGAGGACTTAACACAATTAACACAATGAAAGGACTCTGGTATGTCCAAGATTATGTGTGAGATTTTCATACTGATAAATTAATTGCACTGGGGTATGAAACACTGTTGCTAATGATCTCCTCAGGTCACCCCACAAAGCCCTGCCTTACTTGCATTATGTGAGTTCTGTGTATATTGAGTTATATTTCCTGGTACTTGTACAACAAAAATTGAAGAAAAAAGAAAGCAGAAATGAGAAAAAAGAAAAGAACAGATGAAATCGCACCTGAAGACAAGGAAATGAGCCATATAACTTCTAATGTAGATCAGCTGTGTCTTGCACCAAATCTGCAACAGCATCCAGAAGAAAACTAACGAAATTAAGAAAGGCAATGGCTCAACCCAATGGTGGGGACTCAGGGCAATCAGGCCAGGAACAACTCACTTCTTTGGTACTGCAATGGTTACGAACTTTCAAAAGTGTCGGGAGTTCATTATAAAAAATGACGTCTTGTTTCAGACCATGCCCGATGAAACCCAGGGGCCAACAGAAACCGGGGGTTACATTCAGGGAGGCTCTGGCATCTCTTAAGATGGCAGTAGCTAAAGATGAATATCTTTAAATCTTGCTTACTTAAGAAGTGGTCAAGGATGTTTTAAGAGAAGTACTCAGCAGGTTAACTGGGATCCTTGAAGGAGAACCACCACCACTGCTAAGGATTTGCTCTGCTCTGCTCTGCCCTCATCTATTCTTGTGAGGATCAGAGGATATTCTAACCTCAATGGGGCTTCCTAAAGGAACTTTAGGTGATGAAATGCTAAACTCAGGACTAACTATAGCACTGGGAAGCACTGAATAGGGAGGTAGATAAACATAGTAACTTAGATTGTAACCAAAGTCTTAAGAGACCTAAGATGTTGAGGATAAGTAGGTAAGCTGCATCAGGGTATAACCATGGGCAGTGTTAATACTTAAGATTAGCATGCAGTATTGTAAGGCAGTTACTGCTCACTTTTGCAAAAGGGTTCTTATTGGGAATGTTGATATATTTGTTATACAGGAAAATTGAAAGTAGAAGGGTGATTAGATAAATAAAAGAGGACACTTAGTAAGACCTGGCAATATTTTTAATCCCAGGATTTGTATTTATATCAACAACTGGCTGAAAGTAATACCCCCTTTAAAATTTTGTTCCAGAGACATTAAAATGTATGAGATATTCTTAGGAGTAGTAGAGGGATGCAGAAGGTTTATCTTAGTGATCTCTACCTTTTCCTCTTTGATGGAATGAGGTACCTTATAGCTTATGAAGAAATATCAGGATATGGGCTGGTATCTGGATGTGACACCAGTGAACACCACAACATATGGAAAGTAGTAAAATCAATGGAGGAGGAGAGGTACTGTGGGCTATCTGCTAAGAACAAATATCTACACTCTTAATTAAGCAATGAATCAACCTTCATTAACTAACATCCATTCACCTTTAGGATGTTTACAGCAGCCCTTCTTCCAGTGAGGTTCTCACTCAGTTCCATCATTTTTATTGTGAGGGAATCAGACTGTGCCTGTACTTAAATTTCATTCTTGCAAAGATCCTTGAAACAAGAGCTCAGGGACATCAGTTTTTCCATCTTCTATATACAATAAATTGTCACTAACATCACAATCACCCTTATTAGTTTCCTGGCACAATATCCTGCATTGAACAAAGTAATTTCTGATTCAACATTAGAATCCTCTAGGAAAATATGCAGCATCTCACCATTGGAAAAGTCATGTTTAGGGTACAAGACTCAAAGCGACTGTCTCAACAAAAGTACCACCTAAATAAGCTGACACTATGTGATTACAGTGAATTGTCGACACAAGCTAATAAAATACATATGTAAGGGTTAAATGAAGCACTGCTGTTTAACCCAACACATTGTTGATTAAGGCATTTGTATTGTATCATTTATAACCTGCTAAATTGTTTTTACTGAATTTTAAATTAACCCTCTTGCTGCTCTAGATACAGAATTTAGTAAATTGGATGAAATGTAAAAAATGTAGTTTGGCAATGATCATCATTGAGAGGAACAAGCATTAGGGAAAATAGTGGAATTTGAAGAAGGGGATTGTTTTTAACTATTTTGCCATTCTAGTGTTAAATGAGAAGGATTATCCAGATCAAAATGTCAGATTAGCTAAGTTAGCTAAAGTCAGAGCTAACTAAAACTAGGTTTAATGCATTTCCATTTTAGTAGTATGTCTAGTATTTCATGACAAGCAATAACTTACCAAATGGATTCTTAGCAATAATTGGCTTCTCAGTCTCAAGTGGTTCACTCTCTCCTTCTTCATTGACAGCCTTAACACGGAATTTATATTCATTGCCTTCCACAAGCCCTTTAACATCCATTTCTGGTTCTACAGAGCGTCCAACAGGAACCCAGCGACCAGTTGCAGTGTCCAGTTTTTCAACTACATATCCTGTTATAGGTTTGCCACCATCATCCTCTGGCTTTTCCCATTTCAGTTTACAGCCATTCTTGGTCACATCTGATACCTTCAAGGGTCCTTTAGGCTTGGACGGTGAAGCTAAAATGCAATTGTGTTATGTTAATTTGAAGAATAACAGCTCTGAGTCAATTTTTATCCTTCTCAAAATCAGATAAATGTATGTTATGACAATAGCCTTTTATTAACTTTCCACCCCATTTTTAATAATGCATAATGCTATAAGAACTAATTCTACAGGTAAAAGTAGATAAGAATACCATGAGAATAAACATAGATATTATAAGGGACGTAAATGCTTTCATTAATTTACTTATAATTCAATATTTTTCCACTGACAAATTTAGGCATATTTATATATTTTGGACTGTTTGTTAAATAGAATATTGCATTTAAATTTATCACACAACATGGCAAAATATAGGCTTCATTACATACTTCTACAAAACTAAATGACAAACAGTATACCAGTACCTAATGTACACAATAACAAACACTTCTTATTTACATTCCTGACAGCATTTAGCTTATTAACATGGTAGGTACCCAGAAGCATGTATACCAATCACAAAATTTCACTACAGTTATCTAATAAAAGTTCAGATTTTATTACGCTCATACATCAGATGCTAGCCTCAAAAATATTACAATAGGATGTTTAATTTGAGAATCTAATGCTAAAGTTTTCAACTAGGTAGGTTTTGCGAATCACACATGAAAATGTTGCCAACCATACCAAATTGTTAATAAATTGCACATCAACAAACCTATAGACACCTATCATACTCTATATATCTGTGGTTATCACTAAAGTACACTCTGTTTAACCAACAGTTAGCAATAATCACAGGTTAGTTAACCTCAGCTTTTCATAAAAGATGGGAATACAAACTATAAGAAAATTATTTTATCAGTTATAATATTATGTTATAATTGATGGGTGGAAACATTTATTCAGCTTACATATTTGCTAATTGTGCTGTATGAAATTGTGGTGTTAGCTACATATTTGTAAATATTATTTGATTTAGGAAATTGAGTTCAATAGATATAAATTCAATGTAAATAAATGGCAGATATGTGCCAAAGTGATTAACTATAAATTGCTTAGTTACTGACCCAGTTGCTTAAAGATGACAACAGTATTATTTAACAGTGTTAAGAAGTGTGACCGCCTCCATAGCGCAGTGGTAGCATGCCTGCCTCTGGTGCAGAGGACCTGAGTTCGATCCCCGGTACCGGCGTGAGGATTTTTCCCCCACTGAGAGGTATGGCACGGGGTGCACTCAGCCCTGTTAAGTCCCAGAGGGGCCAGTTGAGCTAATTTCTGAAGAAGTAGCTGTTGCGCTAGGTGTTTAGTTAGTTAGTCAGTTAACAAGTATATATATAAGAAAGTTCATTCCCAATGTTTCATTACCGATGTTATATATTCAATTTTTTAACCTGTTGGACGAATAAAACAAAACTGAAAATATGAAACTTACATAGTACTGTAATTTCCACTTCTGCTTCATCTTTTCCATGCTGATTCTCTGCTACTATTTTCCATAAACCAGTATTCTTCCTCACACCATCGTTGATAGTGAGTTTAGTGTTATAATCTATGTTAACAATTTCTATATTTCCCTCAGACAACACCTGATGAAAACAAAAAATTATTAAGTGTTACAACCATATAATTATGTTAAAATAAATATATAAACAATTGCTAGCATAACAGCTTACCTCCTTGTCTCCTTGAAACCACTTTACTGTTGGAGGAGGCTCACCTCTTATGTTAACATCATATTTAACCATCTTTCCAGCTCTTATAACAATTGGTTTCAGATTTGTCCTGTCAATTCTTGGTTTCACTGTTGAATACAAAGAAGATGAAATAATTTTCTTTAAATAATTGTTCAGAAAAATTATATCCTAAAGACTATCTATTAATGCCACCATAAGCTTTGAAGAATGAAAATTAACATTAAGACAAGTTAGACTTACAATATTGTGACTTCATACAGTTTTCATTCTCACTTCACTAATGTCATGTAGTTCAAAGCATTTCAATTTTTGGATCATAAACTAAGACATAATGGAAGTTAGTGTTTTATTAGGAATAACAATAATAATAATAATAATAATAATAATAATAATAATAATAATAATAATAATAATAATAATAATAATAATAATAATAATAATAATAATAATAGTAATAATAATAATAATAATAATAATAATAATAATAATAATAATAATAATAATAATAATAATAATAATAATAATAATAATAATAATAATAATAATAATAATAATAATAATAATAATAATAATAATAATAATGAATTGTAGATAAGTTCCTTTGAGCATTAACTTACAAGCTTTGTGTTTTACTAGATGTGTTTTTGTCGGATCTGATGCAGGTGAAGGGCCAGCTTTATTTACAGCAATAATTCGGAACTGATATTCTGCCCTTTCTTTAAGTTCTGGAACATGGGCTTGCAGTTGATCACCAGGAACTTCGATTGCCTTCTCCCAGTCAGGTTTGAATCTGGTTAAAGTAAGCAAAATCAAATTTAATATTGATTCATCACCAACCCGGCCTCTTATACTATAGAAAATCTTTTGAAGCTATGAATGTTGCTAAACATTTATTATTTTTATTTTAGAGCTACATTTTTCAATGAGCTCCCTTACAACTTCATAATATATATTAACTATGCACTTCTTATTTATTTCTCCTTATTTTCAATACACATGTTACATTCAGTTGTCTCTACTGCCACATTATTCTGATTTTAACAAGTAAACCTCCTTCCAAGCTGAAGTATGAAACCACCAAACTGCTAAGTAGCTATCTAGTCTATTGGTACTTCAATAATTCAGCATAATTTTATTACATGTAAGTAAATTTGTAATGCTTCATGCCATGGAATCTTTATTGAGAACTAACATACGTAATTACTTGAGCATTCAAATTCTATAGCTACCATATTTAGAACTTAATGGATGTACCGAGGGTGTCTAGTCAAAATCTGACACTCAGGTAATGCATATGTTGGTGCAGAAAGATTCTCAGAATTTGGGCTGCTTTTCTGTCATGGTTATAACAGCAATAAATTTGAAACAGGGTGTGGCAGCATCTTGCAACATTTGTCCTAAAGAACATAGTTATATTTGCCAATAATTAAATAGCCAGATTTAAATATTATCCTCTGGAATGCATTAATCTAAAAATATGCCTCATGTTCATTGTAGATAGTGCTGGTGAATTTTCCACAAAGCTTATTAGGAGTTTACACAGTTTACTTACTAGAACTTTCTTTAGTAGCCTTTTATTTGTTTCTTTCATTCATTTGTTTTCCCCTTCTTTCTCTTTTAGGTATTTGCAATATGCTTGTAGTGAGGTATTCTATATCTGATCTAGAGCAGTTTTATTGACTCACACAATTTTTACTCAGATAGGATGCATTTGCAATCTTTATAATTCTTGGATTTAGAAACATAATACAAGCAATTTCTTCCACAGAAAGAACAATAACAAGTAATTGACAAGGATAATTTAAGTCTTAAATCAGTTATCTGCAATCTGCAGTAATACAATGGTTTCCATCCCATGTTGATTTCAATGGTAATGAAACAGCAGAAATGTTGGCAAAGAAAAAACAACTATGTTTAAAACTAACTAAATTCTATTTTCTTATAAAGAAAAAATATTTTCCTTTCACTCTTTGCATTAATGTTTGCTTAACTGTGACACATTTCCAAAACTGCTTGAGTATCAAAAACAGTTCTGGCACATAAGGGTCCAGAAAGGATCCTGAGCATTATAGACTTCCTATGACGCCTATTTATGGAAATATATTTGAGTCTCTTGTGTTCTAACCAGCAAAAGAATATTTTGAAAATCGAAACTTCATCAGTTCAACTCATGCTGCTTTTTATGATGTGAGTGATAGTCTTTTAAATATTGTACACTGTACTGTCAAAAGTTCTGGCAGTAAAACCTAAACTAACTCTAGAATGGCAATTGTGAATGAAGAAGTGTGGCAATGTTGTATGTTGTCGTCCATGGTGTCACCTTTTCTATGGGGTGAGTACCCAGCTGCAAATGTGTCAATAGCAGGCACAAGAGAAGGATGAATTGGGGAATGTATGAGAACCATATCGCTGTATTGGCATTATTTTGCTGTGGAAAGTGAAATAAGGAAGTTTTTTTGACACTTAAACCGCTTGTATCAATGAATGATTTGAGTTTCAGAAAATAACACAGTTTCAACAAATGGGTGAAATTGCTGATTGCTTCAGGTCCGGCTGTCCTAGATGTGTATGCACAAAAGAAGTTTTAAATGCTGTTTGTACAAGGATTCAATGCAGCCCTTTGTATAAACAAACCATCTCGCCTCATGATATGAATATTTCTTCACAGACTGTGTCATGTAACTTGAAGGATGATTTACATGTTGGTGTATATAAAAGGTACACACTGTATTTACTAACTGAAAAGTTAAAGGAGATATGTCAGGTTAAGTCCCAGGCTTTGTTAACAACATATGGTGTGAGCCAGTTTCACATCCTTTTCATAGCTGAAAAAATATTCACTGTGGAAGAGTTGTTTAACAAGTAAAACATTTCCAGAGGTGTCACCTGCTAAAGCACCTAAAGGCATCTAAAGTAAGAAATATGAACAGTTGGAAAAGTGAAAAATGTAAATGTTGAAGAAATTCTGGCAGGGAGTAGAAGTATGTTAAGAAAAGAAACCCCACAGTGTACACCCTGATGAGTGTGTTACAGTCATTAAAAATTCCTGCAACAAGAAGCCATTTTCAGTTGAAGAATAAACAAGCAGACTTTATAGATCTGATACCATTCCAGATAAATATTGCAAAGGACAAACATGATGATGGATCTCAGTTCCGATTTTCAGAAGCGACAGATTTTCACTTTGATGAAGGAATGCCATCACATTTAAAAGTGAAATATCAAAAAAACTGATTTAGAAGAATTCAGAATTGTAAATATCACTGGAAAAGGATAAGTACATCAGAAACTTAACCCATTCCAGGTATCAAGGAAATACTTGAATCCAGTTCCAATCTGCACTGAAAAACTGAAAGGTGTTATGTCATTAATGCCATATATATCTGATATTTCGAAGGAATGCTTCAAAAGTCTGAGTGAAATAAAGGAAGAAAATGTTACAGATGTGATAAATATTGATTATATTGTTTGAAATATTGTAGTATTGTAGTCACTATCATTCTAAGTTATGTTATATGTTGATGATCATACTGTGTAAACCTTGTCTTCTTTTAATATGAGACAAGCCAAAGCCCAATGTTATGTCACCAAGCCATAAAATATTTTTTATTAATAATGTGCAACTTTTTTCACAAAATAACTATGCACACCTGTGTATTAAGACATTGGAGGAATAAACTACTTATGCTAGATACACAAAAAAATTGATATGTGATTTATGGATTTATTCAAACTTTTAAAACACTCTTCTCACAAATTTACATTTTGTGGCCCTGGATTATATCATTCTCAGCCCTTCAATTATTTATTTATTTATTTAGTTAACTTAGTGTACTATACATATGATTGTGTAAAATGTACAAAGAATCACAAATAATTTGTAAACCAATATCTTCTAAAACACTTAATTGCAATTCAAAATGCCGGAACAAATTAACAGTAAATGTAGTAATCACTCCACGAGCATCAAAAACTAAACTGATCACTTTCCAATTTGAAACTTTGTATTTATCCCTTAAATAAGGAATGCAAGGCTCAAAATGTGGCTTTGTTTCCTTATCAATCTCCTTAATTTGGGCTAGATTTTTTTCAAATTGGATTGTAGGGTCAAGAATTAATGCCCTATCTTGTTGCTTGTCAATGCCAATTACGTCTATTATTTCATAAAAACAAGATTACAAAATATATTGTCAAGACAAATATCACCATTTCAAAACCATCACAATGTATACATTTCAATAAATCGTAATTAATTATTCCTGGATATAAAAATCCTTTTAGTAATATTTCCACTAACTAGTATGTATCTTCTAAACTTAAACAAACAAAGAATATGTGTGTGTGTGTGTGAGTGTGAGTGTGCGCGTGTGCGCACGGATGCACGTATGCACGCATGTACGTATGTCATCAAGTAATGTGTATTATTGCTAATTCCTCAAGCAGTATTGATAAAATCAAATGCTTTTTCATGGCCCACATTAGGCTTTGAGCGATAGTCAAATCTTTTAAAGCTGGTCGCTATATGAAGACTTTGAAATTCCATTCTCTTTGCACAACTAAGATGCACAAAAGTGAATTATGACCTTCCATTTGAGAACAGTATAAATACTACTCCAAAGTAATCCACTTCCCCACAAACTACATTTGTACATAAATTGGTATTTCAAAAAGATATACATTTTTATATAGTAAGATTTGGTCTCTCTTACGGTTTATGAGTTACTTAAAAGTCATCAAGAGTAAACAGGACTACATAGGCTAAAGCCACAAAATTAAAAATATACATTTCATTTGTTATAAGAATATCTTAAAACTTGTGGTTTTAATCAAAATCATTGGAGCCATTTTCAAGAAAATCAAAATTTTCACAAAACTTTCCATGTAGCTTGGGGTGGAGGAATTTTCTTCAAAAGCTTCGTGTTGCATCCTTGAAAAACATTAAACTTAAATATCAACTTTGGTTAACTGACCTTTTGTTTTTGAGTGATGCTGTTTGCATACGTCCACATCACAGACTTTTTTCTAGAAATGCTTTTTCTGGATTCAGGGGGCCTCAAAACATAAATTTCCAGTGAAATCTTGACATAAAATTTTTGGGTGGAATACAATACTTCCTCTATTTACTATACATAGTAGAGAAAGTAATAATCTGAGATTCAAAATCTTATCTCTTACAATAGGATGAGTATCACCATCACTCTTCCCTTCCATTCATTAACATAAGTTTGAGTAAACCAAGGCTCATTTTATTATATGTTCAGGACTTATTTTTGCACTAGTGTCTATTATTTAGTATAAGGCATGACCTTCAGCTCAGAACTTTCTAACCAAAGCTTACATATGCAATTGAGTGTTATTTCCTTGTTTCCTTTATTCAAAGCCAAGAAACTATTAAAACCCACAGTGAATTAAAAGTTTGGTAGATCATTTAGATCTATCTCAGAAAAATAAGTGTTCATTATTTTGATATGTAGATACTTTATGTCATTAAAGCATGCAGAGATTATATTATTCTTCTTAATTATCATACTTTTAATTATAATATATTTATCTATCAAAATATGTAGGATTATTATTTATTTTAAACTTAGTATACATACCTGTCCTTCTTTTCAATAATATATTTCTCAATAGGAGCTCCACCATCACTTTCTGGTTTGGTCCATTTCAGATCTACACTCTCATTGTCAAAGTCAGTGATTTCTGGTGTCCCAGGCTTTGTTGGTTCATCTGAAATAAGAAATGCAATATAAATGTGTTGCAAATACACAAGAAAAACGACTGATTATTGATTCCAATTGACGTAATGGAATTAGCAGATTATACACATTAATAACTTTTATTTATCCAAATTTAAAGTCACCATGAAACTGTAAAAGCAGGACCAATAGTGGAAACAACAACTGAATTTGTGACAACAAAATGCAAATAATGTGTAACATTTTGGAAACTCTCTATTTACTTAAATGCAGAGGAATATCTGGCTTCAAAGCATTTAATGTTTGCCACTGTTTTAATACACAAGCACTACGTCTTCTATAAGAAAGTACATGGACTACCTTTAAAATTATCCTGTCAAAGAACAGATGTCCATGTATTCTCTCATGACTTTTCATCATTATGCCAAAAGTAAAACTGTTGTCTCACACCCTCAGTGTTCATAGAAAGCAGCATCTTAACATGCAGTCAGTTCACTAGTTTGTCACGTTCTCTGTAGTTTGGACCACCATGTGTTCCAATGTAAATCATTCCTTGCTATTTGCATGCATTTTCAGTAATTTTGAAACAACATGAAAACTATTTTTTCATCAAATATTAAAATAACCTTAACTCAAAGGCACACTTTTTTTACAGCACAATGCAAAGAATGCAAAGCTGCGCTTCACTTAGTCTGGTGAGGTAAAGCAATTTTTAGGCATTTTTATTATTATTAGGTATATCTCTTTTTAGCACTAAGAAACCTAAAACTTATCATGTGAGTGAAGGCAGCATTAACTTAAGTGAAGAGGAAATTGAAAGTGCAAGCTTTGCAATTTGGTGACAGCCAATCTAAAGGAGATGCTTTTGCAGAGCTTTTGGTGAAACAACTGGATTTATTGAATGTGTAGCCAGTAGGGTTAGTCAAACAGTTGCTTATTAATGACCATTAGGTACTGTATATTAGGTGAAAGGTTCATGAATACTGCTCCCAGGAATGCAATTGCCAGCATCATAGTGTCAACAATATTGGTATCTGATTCTGCAACTGTTAGCAAGCATTAGCTGATTGCAGATGACAGTGTAATTCAAAATCTAAAATGAAATATAAGGTGCAAAGTTTCTACAGCTCATTATCCCATAATATGTATTTGTTAGGCTTTCAGAAATGTTACTAAAAACAATTCCAGATTAGTTTAGAGTTTAGCCTAGAACATCCCTTATGGACTTAGACCTCTTGCCAATGGCAAGGTAGCTCAAGTATACTTGGTGGGAGAGCTATTCCTAAAGAGCAAATTTGTTCCCTGGCACTTCTCTTTTACCACTTCAGTTTGTTCACTGACACTTGACTAGTTTTACTGCACTTGATTTCATTCTGCCATCTGAGAGTTTAGTTTCTTTTTGCTAGTTCTTTCTACTGATTCCTGTTCCTTGCCTGTCTTGCCCATTCTTTATCTACTTGCTGTGTGAAGAGGTCTGCCTATCTGGTTCTTTGTCTGCCCTGCCTCTCCTGTTAAGGGGTCCCACCTGGTAATCTGTAAGTCCATGTCGCTCCACTCTTGCCATGTGTCTGCCCCACTTCCATTTGGGGCATTCCACTATGTGGATCACATCTTGCATGCTGTTCATCTTCTAATTTCTTCATTGCAGATTCTGTCTTTCAGTGTCACTTGGAGTATCCTGGTTCCAACCTTTCTTGACAAATTTGAATCCTGTGCTCTGTGCTCCCATTTAGTAATCAAGTTTGACTGCTGTATAGGAGCACACAGCTCTCCAGCACTTCAGCTTTTGGGCTCACCTCCTGGGTTGTTTCTGTCAGGATGTGCTTTAGGCTCCACAGTTTTTTCTAGGCTTGGATCATTTTTCTTTTAATTTCATTCACTATGTCTATATGAAATGCTAACTTTTGTCCTAAGTAAATGTATCCTGTTGCATACTGTAGTGGTATACTGTTGATGTTGACTGATTCTCCTGTGTTGTTGATTATTATCTTGGTCTTTATGAGATTCATCTTCAGTCCTATTTCTGTGCTTACTCTATTCAGTCTATTACTAATGTGAAATTGTTTGCCAATCAAACAAATTTCTATACACTTATGCTTTAGAGACTGACAAAGATTACGGTCTATCTTTCAACTCCCAAAAATTATACTCTGCTCTATTTTCAACTTCTTATCAAAAATCCAGATTTGTTACATTTGGATTCTTTTACAGATCTAGACAAAACTTTGCACTTTCATGCTATAAGCACCAGATCAAAGTCATTGCCTAATTTATAACTTTAACAAAATTATACCTACTCTTATTCTTCAACTACTTTAAACAATATGCACCAATTTACCAATCTAAACAAATGTTTGAATGGTTATTCTTTAGCACCTCATAAGATTGGTAATCTATCTTACAGCTTCAGCAACTCACCGTGTTCTGAGTTTTAACTGCTTATAGAGAAGTCTACACTATTTGGTCTCTATGGACCAAAATTTGCAAAGTTGCTTGAAAATATACAGGCTACTGTACATCTTTAAAAGCTTTCCCAACATATTGCTTTTTGACTCTTTAAATACAAATGTCTGCCAGTTGAGGTAACTGAAGACATCTTGGAAATTATTTTTAAAGGGCAGAAAAAATTATGTATTATGTCTGCTGACCTAATGCTAACAGTATAAATTTAAAATATTTATAATAATATTTCAAGAATAACATTTTAAAGGGTTTACAGTTAATATATTCATGAGAATTCATAAAGTTTTAGAGTTTGTGTTTCCTTATTTGTACCAGTCAGATATTTTGTTTAACAGAAGATTGGCTTTCCTGTAATTTCTATCCTTATTTTCAAGGTGAAAATATTGCAGTCAGCTTCAGAAAGAAAGAAAATTTGCATAAAGGTGTGATTGTTTGTTCTAAATTATTACACTGAATAGTTCTTCCATTAAAATAAAAAATAGAGCTTTGATTAACAAAATCATAACTAAAAGTAAACAACATAAAGTATCATACACCATAAAGCAGGACTTAAAGGATGAAAGAATTAATACTTTGTATGCTGTTTTTGTAACAGCAATTGGGAATATTGCATAAAATAATATACTTTTCAGATGGCTCAAGTGCTCAGTATAAAAGTAAAACAAACTTTTGAAATATTTGTTTCCAGGAAAATGACTTTCAAATTCAAGCAGAATGGCACTGTTTTGCTGCATCATATGGAAAAGGACCTTGTGATGGAATTGGCGGTACTGTTAAGAGACTTGCAATGAACGTGAGCTATCAACCAGGAATAGATGCTATCACAATGCCAAGAAAACTGTGTAACTGGGCCCAGAAGAACATTTCTAACATTGTCTTCAACTTTTTCTGCAATAGCGAACACTAGAAACACAAGACTATCCAGTCAAGACACCAACAAGCAAAAGTATTGCGAGGCACTCTGCAGTTGCACTGTTTTGTTCCACTATCTGCATCTCAGGCATTAGTAAAAACCTATTTGTTTCAAAGTGAAGGGAGGGTAGTGCATATTTAAAAATCAGTGTAACAAGTGTAATAACTGCAAGTGTAAATCTATTATTGAAATTTCAATCGTGAAATATTAACATTGTGCCCTATGAAGAGAGTGATAGAACAAAGCATCCATTCAGTGTTTATGCTAACAGTTTGACCTTGATGAAATGATAACACATGATATGCAATCAGCTGCACAAGGTGTGTGTACCTCTTGACCGCAAAGAAAGTGTTACTCTTTGTCTGCACGGCTTGGTAAGGTATTTAATTTCTCTGTATTTATTTGGAATTCCAATCTGATTTTTTTCTAGGATTATATGACATCATCAAGCTGCATTTTAAAATTTTTCCAGAAATTTAAAGTAAAACATTAGTATTATCAATGATGTTTGTAATGTTAATGGCTTTTTAAAAATAGGAAATATTAAACTAATTATTTTTGTTTCAACGTATAAATGAAGTACATATTTCAGTGTTCAAAATGAGCTACAGATTATGTTTATCTGAAAAATAGTACCAGAGATATTTATATTTATGTAGAACGGTGTGTGTAAAATATCTGAAAATTTGATGTTTTATATTTACCAAAGTAATTAATTTACAAACTAACAAAAGAATAGGTGTATCATTTTTTCATTCACAGAACATGTAAATTTAATATTAATGAAATTGGAGACATGAAAGTCAAATTTTGTGCGATTTGACATGGAATGACTCTATTATGGTGCTGTTATGTTTCTCCGACAGCTTATTTGGAACAGCTATATTTGGTGTTAGCAACATTAACAAATCCATGCATACTGAAAATTCACTTTGTGTTTCTGTTTTACACTCACCATATGGATTCTTTGCAATAATGGACTGATCTGCCACTAGTGGTTCAGAGTCCCCTTCTTCATTCACAGCTGTAACACGGAATTTATATTCTGCACCAGGTTCAAGACCTGTAACCTCCATTTCAGGATAACTTTTGTCCCCTGGTACACGACCAACTCTGACCCACTTTCCTGTTTTCACATCCATTTTTTCCACTTCATATTCTTTTATTGGCAGTCCACCATCATCCTCTGGTTTTTCCCAGACTAACCTTGCAGAATTCTTTGTAACATCCTTTACTTTTAGAGGACCTTTAGGTGCTCCAGGTTTACCTGCAACACAAGAAGAATAAAAAATTCTGAACTATGCATTCCATTAACAGAAAAAAAAGATTGGTTCCATATAAATTATATTTAAAAAATAATTTCAACATAACATCAATGTATTTCAAATGGATGGCAGAGTTATTTCACTTAGAACGTCTCCAATTAGTGCACTAATCATATTAAATCTTGTATAGCCAAGCATACATGATTTCTGTAACTGAGCTTTTATTCTTCATGATCAAATATAATCAATGTGATCCATAGAAGAAGTACAGATACCAACTTTGTAATTTTAAATGGATTGAGTTAAAATTGTGAAGTTGGTATCTGTATCTCCCTTATACCTGCACTGTATGTACCACATTATGACCCCCTTCACTTCAAATATTTGTCTCACCCATTTTCTTCTAGCATTATAAATGGCAGTCTTATTCAGTTGGCCTGTATTAAATTCCTTGCTCAGTATATTGACTTAGAGCAGTGATATTCAGCCTGGGTATACAAAGACTTCTTAGGGAGTACATAAAATTTTATTTCATCATTCTTTCTGTAGTATTAAATAGGTTATAACTATTACAATCTATTTCAGACATGGTTATGTATAATTAGAATTAAGGATAACTCTAGTGCTGAGCCTAGGGTACAGGCTGAAATGGAAAATTGTCTTTGGGGGTAAGAGGAGAAAAAAGGTTGAATACCACTGCCTTAGACAATTGATAAGAAGTAATTGGTTGCTGACGGATGCCCTGGTGGGAATGATGAATAGGAAGAAGCCTTGAAGCAGAAGAAAATATCAAGGGATAGACAGCAAACACTATAATAAATGGCTCATGTGTGAAAACAAAGAGTGATGTAAAAAGAAAAAGAGCGAGAGATATAGCTATGAATGATTGGCCTGCTCTGGAACAGAACACTATGACTGATCAATTGCAACTTTTGTTCCATAATGTTAGAGGCGATAAGAAACTTCGTACCCTTGATATTTTACCACTCAGCCATTTCTATAAGGTCACTTATTTACTTGCAATTCTGATATCTTTTAACTACACCTTCATATACTTTTAAACTTATATCATACCCAAGATGTTGAAAGCCAGCTGCTTGTTACATACAGGAGTATAATTACTTTGATTGTTAACGTTCTTGAAGAAATATGTAAATTGTGCAATTGATGAAATATAAATTATACAGAAGGAAAAAGTAAAATATTATGCAAAAGTCTTGTTCTGGTTCACAAAGTCAAAGTTTTTAAAATAAAATACTATGAAAGGGATATTTTTCACTTTCTGAGATAAAATATGTCAGAAGCATGCACTTCAATTAGCTAAGTTTTGTTTATATTGTAATTCACTATCATTTATGAGGTAAACTATAAATTATGCTTTATTAGTCTTTAACGTTGTAATACAGGTAGGAAGAGTGTTAAATTACAGTTATTTGCTTCAAATAGTACATATTTCTCTCATTTAAACAGTAAAGTTTGGTATATTTACTGTAATAAACTGTAATTGAATTTCCAAAGCTGTCAATTCAAAAAGCAGAACAACAAAATAAAATTACATTTAAACTGTATTGTCACTTCAACTAAGATATACTTTTGCTTTTAGTATATTATTGACTAAAAACATCATTGCCTTAGTTTCTATACATGCAAGCAAACTATATGTCAAACCTTATTCATACAATGTGACAACTGTCTTTTAATAATTAGACTCATTTTCTATTCTGGATACCCTTTTCATTATACATGAGTAAATTTTCTGTAAGTGGCAATCATAGCTGAAACAGAACTTTCTTTAAAATCAGTCAATTGGGATTGACAGGCTTGAATTTTGAATACTCTTAAGTTTATCTTCATATCTCTGTTTATACAGAGCTTAAAATTAAAAACTACATTTATCAGAAGCAAATAATGAAAAAAAATATCATTTCACACTTAGATAGAATATTTTAAAATATTTTACACAGCACAGAAAATATTCCTAGGACAATATAAGCTCTGTGCCGTTTTTCTTGCTGTCAATAAAGGTTGAAGGACTAAAATATCTTTTTTTTCCACGTTTAGCCCACTTTTGCTTGTATTTAAATTTCAAATTCTAATTCAGATGTTATTAAAGTACAATTTCTGTAATGAACCAAACTGTTTAGATGATTTAGATAACACTTTGAGGCAACACTAAGCCAGAGAGAATACCTGAAATTAAGATAATAATTTAGCTTATATGTATGTATGAAAAATACGTTACAGAGGATGGATATTTGTTTAACATGCTAATAATACTTATTTAAATCCACAAAGTCTTATACCTTTGAATTTATAAATATTATCAAATACAATAACAAATGAAATGCTGAAATATGGAGGAACAATATGTTGTTGTTGTTAGCTAATGCTGAATTTCTGACAGTGAAGTCATTAATCCTCTTGCTCTCCAATATTTTTCACTGATGATATTGAAGAGAGCAATAGCAGTAATAGTAACCGCTTTTTAGAGAGCACCATATTTTTATGTTTTGGCGGTCACATCGCTCTCTCACAACCCCCAGAATGTCTGGAGGACCACACCTGTCGTTGGTTTACGGGTCTCACTGACCTGACCTGGAGAATTATCAAAATAAATTCACCGACCATATCCTCTGATCACCAATCAGAGGATGTATTACATGCCATGACAGGTCAGCATGTTAGGGGTTAAGAACAATATTGATAACTGCCCTGCAGCAGTTACTTGAAAATACAATAGGCAAAAGTAACATTTCATCAGTTTGGAAATCAAGTATAACCATTCCCATATTAAAGAAAGGAGAATAGGTAAAGTCAGAAAATTATTATGAAATAACATTACTTAACAGCACTTTAAGGACTCTTACTAGAATTTTAAATAATAAATTAAATACAGTAATACTCATTAAAGAAGTACAGCAAAGTTTCAGGAAAAATAGACCTATGGTGGATGCAACATATGTAGTCAAATGATAGAAAAATCGTGGGAATTTAATAAACCAGTATGTTTAGTTTTGTGGACCTGAAAAAAGATTTTGATAGGGTATTAAATATATTGCAAGAAAAGGAACAAGCTGAAGAAATAACAATTGGTCAGGGAATTAGACAAGGTGATCCCTTAAGTGCATTCCTTTTTAATCTTACAATAGATAAATTAATTGAGGATTTGCCAAAAGAGTACAGATACAAGATGGGAAATGCAAGATTTCATATAATATGCTATGCAGATGATGTTACAAAAGCTTTTACACCAATTCAATATAAAGGCAAAAAAGTATAATATGGAAATAAACACACCAAAAATGAAACGCCTAACCATTGAGATTCAAATTTGAGGTGGACAGAAAAAATAGAACAGGTTTCAAAATTTAAATATTTATGAATTAAAATAACAAGCACTAGAAATTTAAATCGAGAAGAAAACAGGCTGGTAAAGCAGCACAAATATCAGGATGCATAAAAGATATAATTTGGCAAAAAGAGTATATGATGGTAGAGAGTAAAATACTTAGAACAATTTAAGGAAAAGCCTTATTAGATAAAATACACAAATTTACTAATGAGCGACAGAAATACTGGAAAGAACACACTAACAGGATGGGAAACAACTATTTAGTAAAAAGTTGCCAAAGAAAGCAGACCCTTAAATGGAAAAAAACACAAGGAAAACTCGCTAGGAAGTGGATTCACAGCATCTATAACTCATCCAAGGAATAAAAGGGGAAATGAACAGGATAGTGTCCTACACAAGAAGGAGAAGAAGATCAAATACTTACCAAGTACTGTGAGTTCCACGGTTTCTTGATCTTTTCCAGAAGCATTCTCAGCAATGAGTGTGTATTTTCCAGAGTCTCTTCGTGTGGCACTGATGATTACAAAATCAGTATGATAATCTATATTATCTATCTTAATCTTTTCTGTTGTTACAAGAGATATATTATCTCTCCATACCCACGAACAGGTTGGTGGTGGCTCACCACTGACATCTACTGCCCATTTATGTGTTCGCCCAGCCTTAATTGTTATGCTCTTGAATGTTTCACGGTCAATCCTTGGTTTAACTGTATGTATATATAGAAAAGAGAAAAATAATTAGCATTCAAATATTGATGGAATTATGAATACAGCTAATGTTCAAACATTGTGTATGATACTACATGCTATCTACTAGTCCATACATAAGAATATAACTATATCTACCTATTAGTTTTTGGGAATGAGACACAGAAAGTATTCCTGTTCTTTTAATGTCCTTTCCTCCTTACATCATTAATATATAATCTGGATTTAACAAAACAAATAAATGACTATAAATCTGTTCTCTCTCTTTCTCACACACAAACACACACATGTGTGCACAGAACAGGAATTACGCTATACAAGTTGTTTATGATTATATAAAGATATAAAATGTCGTTAATTGAATAAAAGTATGGGCCAGCAGGAAGGACTTCAGACATTTTTAAATCACTGAATATTTCCTACAGTTCTCAAATTAAAAAGCCATTTTATGTATGTATTGCAAGCATAGTTTGTCACTTTATTTTGTTATGTTGGGTCTACAATAAGATACATGTAGATTACTTTTCCATCTGTTTCAACTGTTATGAATATTTCTTCATTGGAGATTATATTTATTTAAATGTACATGCAGGCTACACGAAGTACTCAAAGCTGATCAACATCACCCAAAATTCACACTTCCAGTTCTTGAATTTCAAAAACGTTGTTGGATTATGACAACAAGCCTTAATACACTACTCTACATTGAAGGTAAAAATAAATAAAAGCAGAATAAGAAGTGCTAAGAATTTTAGCGCTATTGTTTTAAACATTTCGAAAATGTATAACCTGTGCTTTATTTGGTAGCAAATATCTGAATATGAGATTGATTTTCAGTTGAATTCTTTAAGCATTATTCGTGAAATGCTAGTGTCTTTTTATTGCATACTTATTAAACCCAGTATTATTAATTTGTGTTCTTCACTTGTATGCTTTGATGATATGGCAACCCTATATTAAACAAGATTTTGTTTTTAAGTTATGCTGTTCATTCTTACTTTTGGACTAGGGTATCTCAAAGTTGTATTTTCTCTGAAATCTCTGCATAAAATGCTTGGATGTAATGTAATGAATGTTTGCTCTATTTACCATATGCATGCAGCACAGAAAGAAAAAAACATTGTTGTTTAAGCTAGCCGCCAGATTTCAACAATGAACTTCCTGCAACGTTTTCTTATTTGAACGGAGACCACAGCAGCTGTTTTTACTGCATTTGATAACAGTCTATTTGTTTAGAAAGATGACCCTAATTCAATTTGTGCAGTTACCAGCTTCTGCTGGTGTTTAATTTGAATTCATTGTTTTATTGTATTTGTATTATTTGTGAAAAATATAGTTTTGTTTTCTTAATTTGCATCTGTAAGTTATTAATGCAAAGCAAATATGAAAGTTTTTTTCTAAAACTGAACCCAAGGAACTATGAATAACTTAATCCTTTTATTTATGAATAATTCATTTGTACTATTTCAGTAAATCATCCTTCTATTTTCATCATCTACATTCTATAAGCATTGGTTATATCCATCAGTAAATGTATCATACTTTTTTTTATTATTCATACACTCTTATACACTCAACAAATCAGGACTCTCTGCAACTGCCAACAGCCATGTGGAGGTCCTGACGGGCGATGACAGTATTTGAAGATATCAATATAAAGTATGTTTACTACAAAACCTGGCTGGCTGCCACACAGCCCGTCTCCCAGAAACATACTGCGAGACTTGGCTGGCAATCACATGGTCCATCTCCTGTCACACATGCATGCAAATCAAATCTCAAATCACATTAACAATTATCAAAATAAACACAAAACATGTCTTATCAAAGGAGATGTTGGAATGTTGTCTATCTGCATCAATATATTTACGGCATCTTCTGTGGAAATTTTCATGCACCAGCTTCCATTATAGTGCTAATTTATTTCCTGACATTTTGTTTTAATTTTGTCTTGTGCAAATTGCCTAAGAGATTTTCAAGGCAACCATTTTAACCTTTCTCTGATTTCGTCTAATTTCCATTCTGTAAGCACATGCGATTTTACCATTCTTTCCCTATCATGAACTGATTCTGTTTACTTGAATTTATTTACAAGCAAACAGTGTCTCCACTTGGAACATGAATGCAAGAAAATTTGGTTTCAAATTGCCTTACAACTTCCCTGCAAAATAATGTAAGCACATACATATTGTACATAAAAACTCTTTGATGTACTGTATACTGCAATCAATAATTCATTTTGAAAACAGTTCTTCCGGGCATGTACTGCATGACTTGGCTGGCAGTTGCACGGCCCCTCTCCCTGTCGTACATGCATGGACATCAAATCTCAAATCACATTGCCAATTGTCAGAATAAACACAAAACATTCCTTATCACAGGATATGATAAAAATGCTGTCCATCCGCAGCAGTACATCTATGGTATCTTCTGGGGAAATTTTCATTAACACTTCAAGCAAAAATAAAAACTTCTAAATGCTCCTAATATTCTTCTTTTCTCAAAAATTAACTATAATTTTCAAATATTTCTATGCGTGTATCAAAGAACCTATGATAAATATAAAGATCTAACATAAAGGTACAAATACACTGCAAGCATTCTGTTTGCTTCACCTTCAAGGAGGGAAAAAAAAAAAAAAAAAAAAAAAAAGACAGAGGAATAAAAAGGATTACTTTAAACCATTTTTGTCTATCCACCACAGAGTAACATGGAATATTAACACAGAAGCAGAGGTAACTTCTTCTTTACTATAATCGTAATCATGCTTATTACATTATATTATATCATACAGCAAAAGTATTACAAATAAACTTACGGTGACGATGCTTGCAGAGATGGTTATCAGTAGGCTCACTTGGTTCGCTGGCACCTGCTTTGTTATGGGCTCGAACTCTAAATTGATAAGTGTTCTTTTCTTTAAGCCCTTCCACAATCCCCTCTGGAGTGGAATCCTTGGTCTTTAATACTTCTATCCATTCAACGGATAGTTTATCTCTCATTTCTACTGTATAATGTGTAATTGGACGCCCACCATCGTTCTCAGGCTTTGCCCATTTCAATGTGACACTTCTATTATCGTAATCTATAATCTCTGGTTTTCCAGGACGATCAGGCTCATCTAAAATGCATTATAAATATTATGAAATCTATATCTTATATATAGCATATATAGTTTAGTTAAATTAAATGTTATTTAAACATTATATTCTCAAAATATTCTGTGTTATAAGGGTATAACTATGAACCCCCAGGGTGTAACTGCTAAAATTTTTAGATTCAGAGAGCATATCAAAATAATATTGAATGCGTATGCATTAGTTTAAGGTGAATATATATCCTCTTTAAGAGCATGGTACAATTTACTAACATGTTTCAATACTTCATTTTGAATTACAGTAAATAAATAGAACATTCTTTTCTAATTCATATACTTTGTGAATTAAACATAGAATAAAAAATATTTAAAAGAGGACTCGTTCATAAGAAATTTGTAAGAAATAATAACAAATAATATCCTACCATATGGATTTCTTGCAGTAATTGCTTCATCAGTTTCTAGAGGTTCAGATTCTCCCTCTTTATTAACAGCCTTAACGCGGAATTTATACTTTTTCTTTGGTGTAAGCCCATCAATGGTGAATGTATCTTTATCTGGCCCAACCTGTTGAAAAGAAGATATGCTGTCATGTGACCTTCATCTGTATTGAATCTAATGATAAGCAACTGCCAAACATTGAGGTAAGTTACACATAATGTACTGCCAAATTATTTCAAAATTTAATTAGTCCTTGTTTCACAAATGTTCCATGTATTTTACAAACTACACACAAGAAGCTATATTATTTATAAATCTAACTTACACTTCACATCAAAGAAGAAAAATTGGATACTAATAAAGTGGTACATTTACAAATGTTTCTAAATTGAATCATTTGAAATCTATCTATATATGTGAAAATACAGCCAAATGTTTGATGTGGCAAAATACAAGCTAAAAAGTTATTTTTATCTAAAGAATTCTGAGCATTTCCTCCTCATCTGTAATTACTGAAATAAGAACTATTAAAACTTTTTAAATAATTCTGTGTTTACTTGCCTCTCCTGCTGGAATCCAGCGACCAGTATCAAGATCTAGTTTTTCAAGCACATAGCCTGTGATTTCACTACCACCATTGTCCTCTGGTTTCTGCCACTTTACTTTGACATGATTTGCACGAATTTCTTCAGCAACAAGAGGCCCTTGAGGTGCTGTGGGTTTGTCTACACAAAATTAAAAACCAAATATTGACTTTTGTTATTTCATAGGATTTATTAATGCATCGTACAATTCAAATTCTGGGTTACAGTGGCACAGTGTCACACTTAGTTTGTATAATGAACACTAAATATAACATTCTTCAACAGACAAACACTACTTTGACAAAAGTATAGCATAAAAATTGTTTGATAGGTTACGGGTACTTCATGAACCAATTAGCAAATATTAGCTGTATTTTCCTTCAAAATCTTTATAAACTAACAATTTAGCTACCATAAAGAGCTTCTTAGTATAAGAAATCCATATACAAAATCCATGTGACACTGATCTAACACACATGCACACACTTATATTACCTGATTGCATAACAGGGACTGTCAATAGTTAAATATGTTCTATATTATTTGAAAAATTCCATTCATTGATGGCACTACATAGTTGGTTCTTAACTTCTGCTGAATTTTGCATTACTATTTATAACACCAAAGCAATTATTTGAGTTAATGATATATCAACTTCCATGTTATTAATTTTGTTTTTAAATGGATCCTGCATAACAATGCTGTTTTCATAGTGAAGCAGTTGATATGTCAAGGATTTATGTAATTAGCTGTTAAACTCACATTCCAGGGAATGAAAACAAGGGATCTAAGGTTAACATGATAACTAGAGTCTTCAAAGCACATTGGTGTTTTTTTCTTATGTATGCGTCTTGAATATTGCATATAATATACTACATTCTGCTCTTGCCTCTAGATAGTTGTGCTTAAATCTTTAAGTTAGTCATATGCTACAAACTCTTGGCAGTACACATGAATATAGTTTTTTTTCCAAAGAATCTCAGGACCCTAGCTTAAAGGTTTTAAATGTGCATGTTCATAGTAAATTCCACCTCATTTTAAGTAAATTGTGAATCTGTTGTGGAGCAGTTATTACACAAGCAGCATTTATAAGGATTTAATTTAATTTTGATGAATTCCTGAACATCATTAGAATAATCAATTTAGCCCTTTATTTGCCTAATAAACAGCCGTAAATCATTAATGATCTTGCTGTACAGCCCTGATTCACTTGTCAAAGTTCTACATGCTTTTGACATGCATATTAAACCAATTTAATTGTTGGTTAAGGTACATACCTAAGATGACAACATCAGCAACACTTTCACAGCTTCCTGAGCCGTTAGTTAAAATTAGCTTAAACTTTCCACTGTCAGCTCTTGTTGTTCGTCTTACAGTCAAAACAGTATTCCTTTCATATTTATCAATTGTGATCCTGAAGAAGAGGTAAATAGTTTATAAAAAACAGATAAAATGCAAACTGAACATATTTTATCACTTTTTTAAGCTTTATTTAATTTAAGATTTGTTAAATTAATTCTAAATTATGAAAAGAGTAACTAGACTATAAGAGTAGTCTGGTTCTCTAATCAGTCACTGCCACTCCTATATCTCTTCTGATTCACAGGTACAATAGGGTTCATCTCCATATTTCTGTGAAACTAATACACAGGTTTTCAAGTTAAAATTAAGAAGCTAAAATTGAGTTTGTAAAGGTGACCACATTTTTATTAAGAAGAAGAAGAAGAAGAAGAAGAAGAAGAAGAAGAAGAAGAAGAAGGAGGAGGAGGAGGAGGAGGAGGAGGAGAAGAAGAAGAAGAAGAAGAAGAAGAAGAAGAAGAAGAAGAAGAAGAAGAAGAAGAAGAAGAAGAAGAAGAAGAAGAAGAAGAAGAAGAAGAAGAAGAAGAAGATGAAGAAGAAGAAAGATCAGGTCACCAGTTCCCCATTGAAAGGTGCCCTTCCACCCAGATAATATATACCTACACCGCCTGGTCAAGGGAAGCACAACAGTTTCCTGAAGAAGGCCACAGAGTGAAGATGACTGACAGCTCGAGCAACTTTATCGACATTGCATGACAGTTAACCTGAGAAGCTCTTATTCAAACCCTACATCATTGATAGTGTATACATCTGTCACTGAAATAGCCTGGGAGAAGTTTAAATGTACAAGATTTCTCTGGTGTTCTTTCAGCAAGAAGAGTATTACTAGGTTACTGTACACACTTACAGAAACCAGACATTTTGGCCCAGCTTTAGAGTAGTTTCACTACTAGGGCTTGGATTTCCATGACTTTACATCTTTTTTCTAATGATGCTTAGTGGATAATACACATGGGTTCTAATATTATGAGTAAAATTAAACCACTTTTTAAGGTTAATTTTTTCTGCATTTTTAAATGTTTTTTAACCAAAAGGACATTTTTTACAGCCTGTATGTCATTTTTAAGAACAGACTTAGGTTTTTGTCACTTTTCATGAGTTTGGTTGCATTATTCTTATATTAGTAGGATCAAGTGTGAGAACCTCAAACTCTAATAATTCAAAGAAATCTATTGGAATGTAGCTCACCCATTCATATTTTGTTAAACATTTGGACTAGTCAACCAAGATTATGTCCAACTAAACAGTTTATATCTACTGTATGAGAGACTCATCCTTAAAGGAATGTGGGGCGGCAAAACCTAGTGGTTGAGGCGATATTTGTATTTCATCATGCCACAAGTAAACACAAGTGTTTACAAAGCACTGAAACTCTAAATAGAGTTGCAAGTAATCTATTTCTCGTGGAAGGTGAAGTGGGCAAACTTGTCTTTACTAAAATGGAAAATGTGTGAAACAAAAGCATTATGATGTATTGTGCAAGATAGTGGACGTGTTGTAGGTAAGAGCAATTTCCTTGATGAAGAAGAGCCAGAAAATGGCAATACTTGTTGCTTTAAGCATGCCTTTTTATCTTCTGTTGATGCTGAAAGAAGTTTCTCTATGTATAAGTCCATATTATTTAACAACACAGAGTCCTTCAAATTTAAAAACTCATAAAGCCATTTGCAATTAATTATAATTCACTATTCAGTGATAAAGTTTAAGTTAAATGTGCATGGAGATAAACAAATGATTGTAATTTTAAGTCATTCTTTGTTATATCATGTCATTTATAATAAATAAAGTCAGAAAGTCATCATGTTAAGGCTGTTTCTTAATATCATCAAAATCCAGACCTTATTAATCACAAAGATATTTGTATTTGAGACCTGCAGAATGCCTATTTTAAGGATTTGTTCAGTTGTTTTTCATAATTGCAGGGAAAGAGTATGTAATTTTAAGGCCGGCATACAGCATCTGGTTCTTAAACATTTGACTATTTCTATTCCCTTTGTATTTATAGCAAAATGTGTAATATAGCTATTTCTATAAATATATTTTATCTCCATTAAAATGAAGTAGATAGAAGAATAAATTTTTGTAAGAATGGTTCATATACTCACAAATGATAGAGTGTAGAGAAAGTAGTGGAAATGGAATATGTCACATTTTTATTCTTATCTTTATAAACATCTCTCTATATGTAGATATGAATATAAAAATACTTACCTCTCCTGAGTATCTTCAACAAGTTCTTTACCATCCTGTTCCCAGCGCACTGTTGGTTCAGGCTCACCACCATATTTAATGTCATAAACAATAACTTGTCCCTTTTTGATTACAAGATTTGTCAATCCATCTCCAATAATAAATGGCTTCACTGTAATAGTAATAATAATAATAATAATAATAATAATAATAATAATAATAATAATAATAATAATAATAATAATAATAATAATAATAGTAGTAATAGTAATAGCTATAGTAATAATAATAATAATAATAATAATAATAATAATAATAATAATAATAATAATAATAATAATAATGATGATGATGATGATGATGATGATGATGATGATGATGATGATGATGATGATGATGATGATGATGATGATAGTGATAGTGATAATGATAATGATAAGAAGAGGAAGAAGAAGAAAAAGAAAAAAGGAGAAGAACAACAACAACTGTGGGGTAATGATTGCAATTATGGTGACTGATGATTTGTCAATGAAAGTGCGACTTAAAATGGTAGTATATCATTTCCGCATACCATCACATACTTTAATACAAATCCAGCCTCAATAATATTGGCATCATAAGGGAAAGTCGATCATTATTGCACTAAATACTCACAAAGACCTATTAGGACTTTGAAGAAGGAAGCTTAGCTGGAAGTATTCTATGAGATTTGAGTCAAGCTTTCGGATGCATTAGCCATAATATATTACTGAAGAAGGTGGAAAGCTGTGGAATAGAGGGACAGTTAGCATTTTTAAATTGCATCTTAAGATTATAGCAAGCAGTGTCAATAGTTGAAACACACTGTAGTTTAGCACAAGTAGAAATAGGTGTTCCCCAAACCTCAGTTCTGGGGCCTTTACTTTTTCTGTTGATGATTGATGATGTTTAAATACTCTTTCAATCTGATGTGCCTATGTAAATGGTATCTCTTTTCTTTTATATGATCTTTTACTAGCCTAAAGGATTTAAACACCTGGTCTTTAAAACTTCCTGGATGAGAGCGCCTACTAATTTACAAAGACTATATGAATAACAACACATCATGTAAAGCATACCTCATGTGGAACTGTATGATCAGCATGTAATGTTTCACACATATATTAGTGATTATAAATACAAGAAACAGTTGAAAGAATATCATACTCACCAAATCTTGCTTTAGCAATAATGGGTTTAGTAGCATCACTTGGTGCACCAGGACCAGCTTTGTTTACAGCACGTATACGGAATTCATATTGGGTTCCTTCTTTCAAGCCTTCAACTGTTGCTGCAGTAATATCTCCGTCTAAAACCTTTGCAGTCTCCCAGTCTTTTCCAAATTTCTCCTGAAGGACAAAAATAATGTTGAAATCACCACATTGAACGAAAGAGTAATTTTAATTTTTTCACCACCAATGAACCAATTTTTTATTTGTTCTGAAAATGCAATAAAATGCAAAAATGGCTCAAATTTTACACCAAAATGTGAAATCCATTATTTTTCAAATAAGGCCTTTTCTTCTTTCTTCTGGATATTTCAACTACAGAGTTTATACACTCGGAATGTTTATGGCACACTTCACCACCACTCTGTTTCTTTCTTTGTTGAAATACATACATATACTTTCCTGCTTGTAGCCAAAGTGAGAAGTGGTATAAAAAGGTATTTTTGCACCAACTGGATATAACCATATACTATTGTTCGGTAATTTGGAGAGCTCTAAACCCACACAGGACAATGACCTACCTTGACTTCCGACTATCAATAGCTCGCAGCCTAATTGAACAATACCACGTTGGGGGTAGAAAACCAGAACCCCTGCACCCCTGACTTCAAGGAAAACATTATCCTAAAAGGATACCACCAACAGCAAGGAAGTCCCGCCCATCTCGAAAGTGTTTCGTGTACCGCAAGAAGGGAATTCACAAATGTGGAGATGTACCCTTGCGTGTTTATCCCTGTTTTGAGGCATATCACTACACAAGGAACATATAAAGGTAAGCCAGTAAAGTATATAGACTTTACTTAAATGTTTCATAAAGGGAAAATTAAAATAAGTTGAGTTATATAAGGGATAAATAAGGGTTAAATGCACAAATGCACAGAGCGTGTATGCACGCCCATATCGCTCATCTGTCATTTTAAATGGACGTGATTTAACGTCCATATCACTGAAGAAGTTAATGACATAAGCTAAGAGAAATACAAAACTTGACACAACTACTTAACTACTTCTTTATGTTTTCCTTTTCATTGAAATGAATACCTAACGGAAATAAATATTTTAAAGTTGCTCCCTCAGTCCCAAATTATAATATTGTGACTTTTTGGTTGGGTGTGAAGTAAAGAAGACAGATGTAGTCGAGATAAAGAAACACTGTTATTTCCGTAAACAGAAACTTTGTACACTCGTTGCAACAACAAGAAAGTCTTTTCCGATTCTCCAACAGCACGGCTCCGAACTCGCAACACAAAGAACTCTCCCTTCTCACACTTTACCGCTATTTATATCTCCCAGGCACTATTCTGGAAGCTTCAGGAACGTTCAGTTATTGCGGTGAGATACAAAGTAGAAGATTCCAGAAGCCTCTATCCTTTTCTCTCTTTCGGCAAGCGCCCCAACAATGCGGCCATTCCCTGTCTCTTTCCTTCGGCTCCTTTGCAGTAGTGCCGACAATAATGTGATGGGTGACACTGCTGTTGTCGGCAATTAGATGCGGCGGGCGCAGTGACAATATAGATATCACTCAATTATGAGGTCCCAAAATATGGTATAGATTTCAAATTTTCAATGCACTAATTTATTACATTCCAAAAAGTTACATTATGTTATATTTTACAATATTTACACTTTTACAGCATAATTGAAGGGTGGACGGGAAATCGTATCAGTGCCAACACTATAAACATAAAAAATGAAAATTAAAAAGAAAAATGCGCTGAATTGTTTTAACAAACTGTTGCTTAATTTCTGCCTACAATCTATGATTTATATCTACCTGATAAATACAGTCATTTATTTAACACTAAACAAAATAATACTTCATACTCCTACATTTTTTTGGGGTATTTGTTTTACCTGTGCACGCTTACATCTTTTAAGTTACCAGTATCACATGGCTAAGGCTGATTGTGCCAAATGTATAGCCTCTTTCTTATACTGAAGAGATTCAGGTAATGATCCTGAACATCTCTGTTCATGTTTCCCAAATGTGAAAGCTGGAATGCATTGCTTCCTTGTGTCATCATGCAGTATTCCATACACTGCTGCAAAGAGAGGATAACATCATTCAGTTTGTCCCTATGAAGTCTGCTGAATGCTTTGACAATGCAGTTAATTAATCCTTGCGGTGATCTTGGACTCTTCTAATCCTGCAAAGATTGGATTGCATTGAAAAAAACCAAGGTCCAAAACATTTCAATCTGGCCTGTTGGGTGGCTGCCACTTGAAGACATTATTCCATCCATTTTTCTCGCAGCTGCAAGGATTTCAGGATCTTGGTCAGAACAATGTGGTTTTGAATTGTCCTACTGAATTGGATGATTGTCTTCTTCCAACCTACAGGAAACTGTTGTTGGATAGCTAGAATGATGTTTAGGATAAGCATATCTTGAATGTAATTTTGTATCACAGATGTCTTAGGACTGATGATGGGAGTTCCACGGGGTTGGTTTTTGCTGTGTCTTTTTGTCTCGATGACATCAATGAATGGCCAGATGCTTATTTGTCCATTAAACCATTATTGTTTGTGTGAATTGCACCTAGGTCTTGTAACTGTTGCCATAAACGTGATCTTGGGTATGAATCGTTTGCTTTTGCACTGATGATGTGGAGGCACCTCGTGAAGCATAAGATAATATTTCCGCTGTACTTTTGAGATCTAAAACCATTTCTCGTCAATACGCATGTAATCGTACATAGCCCTGAATTTACCATCATTCTGCACCATGGACAAACAGAATTACAAACATTCACGTTTGTTTTCAGCCGTTAGAAGAGGCTTCAGTGTGAATGAAAGTCATTTAATTGCTTTGCCT